>PVIY010018603.1:0-47383 GCA_004026745.1 Myrmecophaga tridactyla
AGTAAATATCTTGAAATGAATGAAAATTAGGACACATCCTATCAAAATTTATGGATGCAGTGAAGACAGTGCTTGGAGGGAAACTTTTAGCCCTGACTGTTTGGTGTTTATTGGTAAGTAGCCATAACTGTTTATATTTAAAAATAAAAAAAGAAAAGCAAAGACCTAACCATACACCTAGAGGAACAAACAAATGAACAAAAAACTAAACCCAAAGAGAGCAGAAGGAAAAAAATAGCTAAGATTACAGCAGGAATAAATGAAATAGAGAATAATAAAATAATAGAGAACATTAACAAAATCAGGAGTTGGTTCTTTGAAAAGTTCAATAAAATTGACAAACCTTTAGCTAAACTAACTGAAAAAAGAGAAGACGCAAATAAAATCAGAAATGATGAGGGACATTACTACTGATACCACAGATATAAAAAGGATCACAAGAGGATGCTATGAACAACTGTATTACAACAAAATAGACAAACTAATGAAAGGGAAAAATTCCTAGAAACACATAATCACCTACACTGACACGAGAAGAAATGGAAGCTCTCAATAGATCAATTACAAGTAAGGAGTTCAACTCAGTCATCAACAGCTCCCAACAAATAAAAGTCCAGGACCAGAGGGCTTCACAGGTGAATTCTCTAAAGCATTCCAAGAGGAATTAATACCATCCTGCTCAAACACTTCCAAAAAATGGAAGAGGACGGAACACTGCCTAACTCTTTCTTATAACACCAACATCCTCTTACTATCAGAGGTAGATAATGATACTACAAAATAAAAAAGAAAATTAAAGAACCATTTCTCTTATGAATCTAGATACAAAGATCCTCATAAAATACTTGTAAATCAAATCCAATGGCACATTAAAAGAATTGTGCACCATGATCAAGCATGATTTATCCCAGGTATGCAGTGTAAGAAAATCAATTAATGTTATATACCACATTTAAAGAAAAAATGTACAAAACCACATGATCATCTCAATTGATGCAGAAAAGGTATTGACAAACTTCAACATCCTTCCTAGATAAAAACACTTAGAAAAATAGGAATAAAGGAAACTTCCTCAAAATGATTAAGTACACATATGAAAAACCCATAGCTAACATCACTCTAAATGGTGAAAGACTGAAAAAGTTTCCCCTAAGATCTGGAACAAGACAAGAAATGTTGTATGTGAAGTTCTAGCTAGAGCAGTTAAGCAATAAAAAGAAATAAAAGGCATCTAAATCAGAAATGAAGAAGTAAAACTTTCACTATATGCAGATGACATGACTCTATATAGAGAAATTCCTGAAAAAAATCTACAACAAAACTATTAGAGCTAATAAATGAATTCAGCAAAGTGGTGGGTTATAATATCAACACAGAAAATAAGTAGTGTTTCTGTATACTAGTAATGAGCAATCTGAGGAGCAAATCAAGAAAAAAGTTCCTTTTACAATAGCAACTAAAATTTAATCAATGACTTACATGGACTTACACAGAGAAAACTACAAAACTTTGCTACAAGAAATCAAAAAAGATCTAAATAAATGGAAGGATACTCAATGCTCCTGGCTTGGAAAACTAAATGTTGTCATGAGATCAATTCTACCTAAAATAATTTACAAATTCAATGCAATGCCAATCAAGATTTCAGCAGTCTACTTTGCAGAAATGGAAAAGTCAATCATCAAACTTATCTGGAAGGCTAAGGATCCCTGAATAGCCAGATCCATCTCAATAAAGAATGACATTGGAGGACCCACACTTTCTGACTTTAAGATTTAATATAAAGCTATGGTGGTCAAAACAGCATGGTACTGCCACAAGTACAGATATATTTGAGCAGTGGAATCAATTTGAGAGTTCAGAAATAGACTCTCATATCTATGGGTCATTGAATTTTGACATGTTGCTAAATCCACCAAATTGGGAAAGAATAGTCTCTTCAACAAATGGTGCGTAACATTGGCTATCCATCTGCAAAACACGATGGAAGACCCCTGTTTCACAACATAAACAAGTATTAATTCAAAAATGCATCAAAGACCCGAATATATGAACTAGGATGATAAAACTCCTGGAAGAAAATTATGAACTACAGAATCTTGTGTTAGTCAATGGTTTCTTAGACTTTATACCCAAAGAAGAAGCAATTAAAGAAAAAAATAGATAAATGGGACCTCATCAAAAGTTTAAAAATTTGTGCATCAAAGATCTTTATCACAAAAGTGAAAATACAACCTATTTAATGGGAGAACATATTTGAAAAACACATATCTGAGAAAGGTTTAATATACAAAATATATAAAAGATGGTATAACTCAACAATAAAAATGCAAAAATCCGAATTAACAATGAGCAAAGATTTGAATAGACCTTTCTCTAAGAGGATAAACAAATGGCTGAGAAGCACATGAAAAAATGCTCAATTATTAGCTACTAGGGAAATGTAAATCAAAACTCCAATGAGATACCATTTCATACACACTAGAATGGCTACTATTAACAAAAATTGGAAAATTGTAAGTGTTGGAGTGGATGTGGAGAAATAGAAGCATTCATTCATGGCTGGCGGTAATGTAAAATAGTATAGCCACTTCAAAGATGGTTCAACAGTTCCTCAGAAAGCCAAACATAGAATAACCCAGCAATCCCACTTTAGATATAAAATGAAAAGAATTGAAAGCATGGTTTTGAAGAGATATTTGCATACTGGTATTCATAGTGGTATTTTCTCCAATTGCCAAAGATGGAAGCAACCCAAGTATCAATCATCCAATGATAAACAAAATGTGGTATATACATGCAATGGAATATTATTCAGCGTTAAAAAGAAATAAATTTCTGATTCACGTGATGCAATGGATGAAGCTTGAAGACATCATATAGGGTGAAATAAACCAGACACAAAGGACAAGTATTTGATTATGATCAGGCTGATATGAAATAATTAGGATAACCAAACTCAAAGAGTCAGAATTTGAATATAGGTTACTAGGGGCTTGTTTGGGGTAGGGAATGAGGAGTTAATTCTTAAATTGTACAGAATATCTATTGGGGCAGATTTTAAAGTTTTCATAATGTATGGTGCTGATAACACAATGCTGTGAATCAAATTAACGTAACTGAATTATATTTGTGAATGTGATTAAAAAGGGATAATTTTAGGTCATGCATATGGTACTAGTATAAAAATTAAAGATAAAAAACATGGGACTATATAACACAATGAACTTCATTGTAAGTGACAGACCATAGTTAATAACTACATTTATAAAATGTTCTTCCATGAACAAAAATCACTGTTAACAGATTTCCCTTTCCAGAAATGTATTTTCCTCTTCTGCCTGTTGCATACAACCGCATATCCTGGGTTTTATATACAAAACAAACGTAAGAAGATTCTAAAAGGTGGAGAAAAGGCAGACTGGCTTAAAACCTTGAGACCCAAGGAGAAACACAGTTTTGAACTCCTGGATTTTTTCCTGCTTCTGATATTATAGATGTTGAACTGAAGAAGCTCGCAATGCCAACAAGTGCTGACAGCAATACTTCTATAAAGCCTTGCTCACTCTAGCCAAAGGGCTAGACTAATTTACTGATATTATAGATGTTGAACTGAAGAAGCTCGCAATGCCAACAAGTGCTGACAGCAATACTTCTATAAAGCCTTGCTCACTCTAGCCAAAGGGCTAGACTAATTTACATGAAAGTAAACTTTCATGCAACAACTGCTCTACTCCAGCCAAACACCACAGAAACGACTGTGATTCCACCTTTGCCAACAAAATCTAAGTGGGGAGCCTTGACTCCTCTCTTACCAGGCTGCAACGAAGTGTTGCAACTCCCACCAGGGTGATATCAGAGATGTAAGAGTAGATAGTCGGTTGTCTCATCCCTGCCAGGTGGTAATGAGCTACCTTCCCATGCAATTTATTGTGAGTGGAGACCACGTAAGAAAACTGGACTTCTATCCCATCCTGCAGTAGTGGGTGAACCTCTGTCTACCCACTTGGATAGTGTCAGAAGAGGCTGAGTAGAGCGTTAGGGCTTTCACTTCCTCCACTTATAAAGGCTTCCCCCACCATGATGTTGGTGGGTGCCTGGTGGGGAGCAGTATTGAGGTTCTCCCCCCTTTCCCAGCCAGGTTGATAACAGCATAAGCCTGATTTTCCATCCCTGCCCAGCAAACAAGATTCTCCTACAGTGGTATCGCCAGAGACCAAATGGGAGATCTGGACTTCCACTGCCTGCTGGCAGTAATGAGGCAGTACAAACCCCTCTTTCTCCTGTGGAGTGGTATCAGAGAAGGCTTGCTAAAACAGTACATTTGAATAAGAGACAGACTCTCATCACATAATAGCTGTAATGTCCTGACTTCAAAAGATAATCATTTGTCATACGAATAATCAGGAAAATCTCAACTTGAATAAGAAAAGGCAATTGGCAGACATTAATATTGAGATGACAAGATGTAAATATTAATAAATGTGTTTCAGAAAGTATTGCGATCATCGTCAAAATGCTTGAAAAAATTTAAAGTCTTAGCAAAGAATTAGAAGTTTTGGCAGAGAAATATAAGATGTAAAGACTAACCAAATAGAAATTTTAGAACTGAAAAATACACTGAAATAAAAACAATTCAGTGGATGGGCTCAACAGCAAAACAGAGAAGACAGATGAAAAGAATCAGAAAATGTGATGATAGCACAGCAAAATTACCCAGTCTGAACAACAGAGAGAAAATAGATTGAAGGAAAAAAAAATAGAGCCTCAGGGACCTGTGGGACTATAGCTAAAGAAGTCGAGCCCAACATTTCTGTGAATTGTGAAATCTCCTTTGGTCTCAAATATAAATACCCATGAATAAATGAAGTTTTCTGGATTTTAAATAGATAGTAGATTTGCAACCAAACATTGATTGGTAATATATGATAATAAAAATCAGATTACACAGAAAACCAAGAATCTTCATTTTTTTGTTTGTTTGTTTGTCTCATTTTTACTTGTCTCTGGACTGTATCTCTACTTTGTGCAATAATCTTTCTCTAAGTCTTAACATCAATGTGGGATCATCTTTCCCATCTACAATATAAAGGGACTAGTCTCCTTAATAATAATAACAATAATTATTGCATGCTTTCTATATGCAATCATTATGCTGAACTGTCCACTTGAATTATCCAAATTTAAGACTAATAACATTGACCTTACTATGAGTTAAATCATATTATTTTCCCATTTTTCAGATAAGTAACTAAAGCGTAAAAAGAATTTTAAAAACTTATGTAGATTAAAGAGTGGAGTTAAGATTCCAACTCATATTTATCTGAGTCAAGAGCAAAGCTTATAACCACTATTCAGTGAAGAGGTCACAAATTATGAGCCCATTGATCATGTGTGGCCCAAAGACATGTGTTCTTTGGTATATACTCTTAAAAAAAGTTGGGCCAACATTTAAAACATCAAACACATTTACATAAAAAAAATTAATTGTGGTACTCTTGAAAAAATAAGAAGTTTTTGCAACTCTGGGCCCAAATTAACCTGTGAGCTTAAGAGCATCTGTCCCTTTGGTTGAATATTCAGTCTCTAGTTTAACACAATCCACCGCACTCCCTAGTACCTCCCTGATACAAGGTGTAAGTGCAGTTACCATTTGACATTGAGCTTGTACTATTGGTTTTATTATAGTGAAACAGTATTTCTCTCACCAACATTTCATTGAAAAGTGGAAGAATAAGCAGTAGGCTTAGAAAGCTTGTTCTTATTCCTGTCCTACTTTCCTCTTTTACCTGGCTTTTCTGGCTCCTGCCCACCTGTAAGTTTGAGTCCTGCAATCCTGCCTCTAGATCAGTGGTTCCCAACCTTGGCTGTACATGTGAATCACTTAGAGATTTTAAACATCCCAATATTAAGTCTGTACTGCAGGCCAATTAAATTCGACTCTCTGGGGGTGGGGTGGGGGGGGATGGGGTGGTAGAAATCACTGCACATGGACTCCCCAAGGGAGGAGTCAAGCTTGCAGTCAAGCAGTCAAGCCCCAAGGGGGAGTCCATGTGCAGTCAAGGCTGAGAGTCACTGCTCTAGATATTTTTCTAAGATACTTATCCTTCTGAAGCCAATTGTTTTAAAGATTGGAAGCAATCAGTATACTGCATATGAGCAGTACATTGGTGATCTGGGATTGATGCAGGGACATAAACAAATCATGCCAGTCTTCAAGATGTGCAACCCATTCTAGCACACAAAGCCTACATCCAGAAGTGAAGTGTCATAAATTAATCTTAGTTCTGGAACCAACATTCTACATGACCTAAGAAACTCATGTTTTCAACCTGGGTCTTATTTTCTTTTCTCATGTTTGACAGGACATTACTTGCATGCAGTGTTCTATTCACATGACATGGTTGTGGTAATAGCAGTATCAGAAAATCAACATAAAAATACATTGAAAATATAAACTTGCACTAAAACATAAAATGATATATTTCAAACCTATTGACTTCCAACATAAATTCAGAAAATTAATAAAAAATTTGAAATTTGTGTCAAAATGTATAGGTCAGAAGCTTTTGCCCTTGGTCACCCTCCAAAATTCAGATCACACACTTCTCTGGTGCATTTTCGTGATGATAACTGCAAGTTTTATGGGTTCAATAACTAGCAATGAAAAGACCTGTGATGATCAGGAGCCAGTGTCAAAACTCTAAGCTCAACATTTTCTATTATTTGTGTTCATACTTGCTTGTTCTCTGGAGAAGGTCAGAATATTCCATACAAAACAACATGTTCAGTTTTCAAGTGTGAAATTCTATGACTGGAAACACATCAAGGCTTTTTGACAGCATATAACTTTTTACCTCCTCTCTGAGGGGCTCCCCTTTAGAACAAAAATGCAATATAGCTCAGAGTGTTATCCGAACTGTAATAAAATGCACTTGGGCATTCTGAAGATTCATGCTTAATGCGTTTCTATAATTTGTGAGAATGTGTGCAGAGTCCTTATAGCATGCTAATAACACTGTATTATGTCATTGTGCAGCACCACAAGCAGACTTACATAATGATAAAGCAATGGTGAAGATTAAAGTTGCATGCTAAAAAGTAAGGTTTTATAGCGGTCTGTGATGGATTGGGAATAGAGCAACTGGCAAAAATTTTAAAATGGTGAAAAATTTAAGCATCTCTTATAATGAAACTCAAGTTTAACATTGTGAAGGCAAGCTTAAAGAAAATTAATCATTGTGAGGGATGTTTATTGATTTTCTGTAGAAAAAGATATTTAGATAATTCTAAAGATATTCTGTGAAGTAAAGTGAAGTGTCTATGAAAATAAGCAGTCTGAAGCAGGACGTCACCCATCTTCTATGTGTGTGTGTATGTATGTTTTCCCTAAAAATATTATCTGAATATGCCACAAGCAACTTAAGCTGAAACAGATTTCTTGTATCAATAAGACCTCAACTTTACATGCAATCGCAAGCAATTCTTCTGTTACTGGCTGAATTGGTCTCTGGCTTTTTGAAAGATATGTGGCCTTGCCCCCATTTTATTTAAACTCAGTTCTATCAGTTTGAGTTCAATAAAGTCAGACAATGGATCTACATGTATTTGTATCATAGAATGATATATGTATATTGAGGATCAGCCCTGAATTAAAATTAATTTCAAATATGTAACAAATATGCTGTTTTTAGATACTCATGAAAATATGTGTTCTTCTTATAAGCAGAGATGAGTATGACCTGCTTATATAAAGAACATAATACACTTTTAAATCTTCATCTATTTCGTGAACAAAATCAAGCATTGAAAAAGAAATTAAAAAGAAAATCAACCGTTGGTGATAAGTAAATCAAGCGATTTTTGAGTGTTACCTTGGAAGGGAATGCAATTCCCTCAGGAAGTTTTGTAGACACTAAGTAGAACTTGAGAGAGAAATAATAATCATGCAAAATAGTGTTTTACTGGATAAATGTTTCTTTGTTAAACTATTATACCTAAGTGTAAAATTATGGCAAACATTTTGTTTATATTCATTACTGTCTATTGAGATGGAAGTATGCCAACAGATTGTAGCCAAAACCTAATCATTATTCTCTAAGCTACATCCATTATATTGTTAAACCATCTTTTTTACTGCATTTTTTGAATGACTAACTACAGAAACTTCAAGGTTTTAAAAATGATTTAGATAATCAAATCATTCATGTATAAATAATTCCCTCAATTTGCATGAGTGTTTCAGGTCATTCTGGCATAATTAGCCATTGTTGAGGGTCTCTCCCCCCATCAATTAAACTAATTGCTTTCACATAGGTGTGTAGATTGAATATTGATCCCCATTTTTTCCCAGCTTACTTGTATAAGCAAATTATGTCTAATTGCCAGCTTACCACATCATTAACAATTATCATCAATTATACAAAAATATACTCTACTAGACTAATGATTTCTTTGTGGTATTTTGAAGGGCTTTTTAATTGTGATGCTTGAAATAATGTTGTCATTTAAAAAAATATTAAATAGCATGTTGAAACCAATAACACAATAAAATATATTATCAGTTAACAAATATACCAGCTTCAGCCTAGGCTATCATTTATCTTGGAATAGGAAGAATTCCTTGAAACAAATTAAAAGTCTCCTTATTTTTATCAGACACAGTGAATACACATGTTGACTCAGGTTTTATTTCTATTTTATTTTTTAGCTGAGTTCTTCCTCTTCCACATGCTTATTTCTCCTCTACCTGATGACAAATCTCTGAGATGATCAGAAGGATAAATTTCAAAGAATCACCAATAGATAGCACAATAACATTTTTTAACATCAAGAGATCAGTGCAATCCTATTTATCACATATTCCAGGACATGTATTACATTTTTTTGGTGGTTTTACTGGGCATTTCTCCTCACCATTTTCCCAGTTAGATCTTTTTAAAAAATACAAAACAATGTGAAAATAATATCCGCAGTTTCTTTATATAGGTTTTTTTCACCATATGACTTAATTGTCATGTATTAGCTCTTCATAGAATCTAGAGGTGAAACCGAAACCCTATCTTAAAGTGCTTTTTAAAATATGTGGGAGCAGTGTCTCAGTATGAGAGGCTTATTTAATCCATAGAAATCCCACTAATAAAATCATATAAATACGGTCCACTTTTACATTGATGCTTACCTCACAACTGCCTCATGGAAGACAGTTTTTTCACATAATGCCACATTGAGTAAAGTAGGTTTCCTAAGGCTGTATCTATACCCACAAAGAGAAATAGAAAGTGAGAAAACCTTCTAAATTATTCTGTGGCTTGAAACTACCAATAGTGGTTCTTAAATTACCTGTGGCCAACATAATGTTCAGTTCTTTATTTTACTTTATAGAACTAACCCTTCTTTTTTCCTTTCTGGAGGCAGGGGTTGGTGCTGGGGGGAGGAATGTGAGGAGGGGGAGGGGGTGGAGATTAGGGCATTGGGGACAGGAAGCGGAGAAAGTAAATTTCTCTTTTTAGTCTGTGTCTTCTAGACACCAAAATGGAATTATTGTTTAAAAAATCATTCTATTTTAATGCATTATACCGTTTTTCTAAACTGGATGGTGAGTTGCACCAGATATCCTAGACCCAGCTTATAGAATCGTAGAACATCAGAGTTAGAATACCCTTTGGAGATCATATAGCTTTCATCATTGCCATCCACTATCTATTTGAATACCTCCAGTGACAAGGGAGATCATATAACTTTGATCATTGCCATCCACTATCTATTTGAATACCTCCAGTGACAAGGGGCACATTATCTATTGAAGCAGCATATAGAACTTCCAGAGTGGTTTCAGAGTATCTTGAAAAAGTTCTTTTTTTTTCCTTTTTTACATGGGCAGGCACTGGGAATCGAACCCGGGTCCTCTGGCATGGCAGGCAAGCATTCTTGCCTGCTGAGCCACTGTGGCCTGTCTGTGAAAAGGTTCTTATACTCAAACATCCCAGTTCTGTACTGTTACAATACTGGGAATGACTCTAATCTTTTCTTCATTTCAAGTTTTTAGTTTTGCACAATTCTATATTCCTTGATCTTTTCTGCTGTTTATCAGACATAGACACGGTATACTTTCAGACCTTAAAAGTCTTTGTCCCTAGATAACCTCTGTGTGTATATCGTTATCTGATGGTGTTTGAAGTTTGTGTACAAGGAAGTACCATCTGTTGAAATAATGAAAAACAAAAAAGACAAACAAAAAACAATGATTTTCCCTTTTGCACGGTTTTAAGATAAAATATTTTTTATTAAGAATGCTAGTACTAAATAATATATCATATAAAGCCCTAAAAGTCATGATGGTGCTATTTCTTAAATTTTTTAATTTTTAAAAAAATTTTATTTATTAAACATACCAACATACAAACAAAAACATTCTTACCATATAATCATTCCATTCTACATATATAATCAGTAACTCACAATATCATCACATAGTTGTATATTCATCATCATGATCATTTTTAGAACAGTTGCATCAATTCAGAAAAAGAAATAAAAAGAAAACAGAAAAAATCATACATACCATAACCCTTACCCCTCCCTTTCATTGATCACTAGCATTTCAATCTACTAAATTTATTTTAGCATTTGTTCCCCTTGTTATTTATTTATTTTTAATCCATATGTTTTACATGTCTCTTGATAAGGTAGATAAAACGAGCATCAGACACAAGGCTTTCACAATCGCACAATCATATTGCAAAAGCTATATCATTATACAATCATCTTCAAGAAACATGGATAATGGAACACAGCTCTACATTTTCAGGCAGTTCCCTTCAGCCTCTCCATTACAACTTAACTAAAAAGGTGATATCTATATAATGCATAAGAATAACCTCCAGGACAACCTCTTGACTCTGTTTGGAATCTCTCAGCCATTGACACTTTATTTATATTGTACTGAGTTATTATTTTATTTAGGAAAAAAAAAGTTGGGATATTTAAAATCTTTTGCCAAAAGTTGCATTGCCAACTCTTGATTCAGGTTAACTTTATTATATCTGAAATATATTTTGCTTAGTCTAGGAACTAATGAATAGAGATGAAAATAACATCTGACACTTTGAAATTTGTAATTGATTTTAAACCATTGCTTCAGTGATGGCAATAATAATGATATAAAGTATAGGGGAATCCAAGATGTATTCAAGTATTTTCAACCTAATAAAACAACTCTTTTTGGTGTGCGACATTCTTACTTTCATTCCTTTGATGGTTAGGTTCTGGTGTCAGCCTGGCAAAGTGATTATACCCCATTGTCTGGTCAGGCAAGCACTGGCCTAACTGTTGCTTCAATGCTATTTGTTGGCTGGTGAATAAACCAGAAGGCTGGTATGTTAAATCATCAGTCAGTTGATTGCATCTGTGGTTGGCAGCTGTGATCAACTGAGGCATGTCTCCCAACACAAGATAATTCAGTCAGTTGAAGGCTTTTTAAGAAAGAAGAGAGACTTTTTCACTGCTTCTCCAGCCAACGAGCCTCTCCTCTGGAGTTTATCCAGACCCTTCATTGTAGCCACCAGCTTCACAGCTTTCCCTACCGATTTTGGACTCTTCCATTCCCACAGTTGTCCCAAAGCTGAGACACCTTTATAAATCTCTTATTTACAGATCTCTCCTGTTAGTTCTGTTTCTCTAGAGAAGCCTGACTAACACAATTCCCAAGGACAAAATACATACACATGCACACACACACACACACACACACACACACACGGTTAACTGCATTGCATCTTTACATAAGACTCTACAAATTGTATTTATGATCAAGGCTGCTTTTTCCAGCATAATGGTTACTGTATGGCTTCTTATATTCTTTATATTGACAACATGACTGTATTTCTAAATATTGACTCAAGACCTTCCTCACATCAATTTGAATTAAAATTGAAAATAGCACAGGTCAGACCTGAAAGAATTCAGCAAATATGTACATTAACAGTACATTTGTAACTCTTCACAGCCACAATATTCTGCTTTAATTGTTACAGAGAAGTTAGTCTCTCAAACAAAATTGGGATAAGAGACTGTGATTTTATAATAAACTCATCCATTTGCAGAGTAAAAAGCAATCTCAGGTCTGCCCTTCTTCTCTACCTGCTTACTTTTGGTTACACATAGTGACAGATTTCAAAGGACAGCGTCTATTGTTTGAACTACTTGCAGAGAGTTTATTGAGAGCTAAGTTTATAGATAGCTAAGGGCTTAGAAACACATGGGGGGCTGCTGAAGAGACTGAATAGTGAATTTGGGTGAAATGGTGTGAATTCATTCTCAAGTTGCTTCAATTCTTTTGTTATTAGGAAGAAACTAAAGTAACTCATATGTTTAACTCCATGAAATGTCCTCTTTTAATGTCCTGGGGAGGGTTTCATTTATGGTCTACCTAGAGGTGGCATGGGAGAGTAAATGACATATTTAGGACTCTTTTCATTAACCACAAAGTTACATTTCTGATAAGAAATTAGAATCAAATAACTATCATAGAGTTAGCCTGGTGTGGTGTTCTGAAAATGTTTATGAATATTAACCAATAGTACTGGTATTTAATAACTTTTTAACAATCACCATAGGATTCCATCAAATGCCTAATGTAAATATGTGTTGTTTTTAAACTTTAAAGAAAACACTTCCACTTCACATTTGCTAACAAGTCTGTACTTTTAGTGTTTGTTTATGAATGGTGAGGTGTTTATGAAATAGTAACATGTTAGATCCCAGCACCTGCTTGCCCCACTCTGTATATTTGATGATTTTCAAGTGGTCTGGTTTGAAAGGATTATATATCTTAGAAAAGTGATGTTTTAATCCTGATCCATCTTTTAATCCTTATTCGGCACTGTAGATTGGAAGCTTGATTAGATTATCTCCACAGAGACGTGTCCCACCCAATTGTGGGTGTGACTTTTGAGAAGGCTTTCATGGAGTTGTGACTCCACCCATTCCAAGTGAGACTGGATTAGTTTACTGGAATCCTTTAAAAGAGGAAGCATTTTGGAGATAGCAAGAGAGCCATGCAGAGCCACAAGAACCACAAGAGCCCAGGGAGCCAGAAACCTTTAGAGATGAAGGAAAATGCTTCAGGAGGAGCTTCATGGTCCAAGATGCCTGGAGAGAAAGCTAGGAGACACTGCCATGTTCACCATCTGCCTTTCCAGTTGAGAGAGAAACCCTGAACTTCATTGGCCTTTCTTGAGTGAAGGTAACCTCTTGGTGCCTTAATTTGGACGTTTTTATAGACTTGTTTTAATTTGGACATTTCCATGGCCTTAGAAGTGTAAATTAGTAACTTAATAAATTCCCCTTTTTAAAAGACATTCAGGTTTTGGTATATTGCATTCCAGCAGCTAGCAAACTAGAACATCAAATGATATTTTAAAATGTATTTTATTGTTTTGTGACAAAGGTAGATTTAAATATGAAAATACCTTCATGACGTTTTTCTTCTTATTTGCTTTGTGGATCAGAAAGCAATTTCAAATAAAAAACATGCACATACACACACGCACACACACAACTCTTTGGATACTGGCCAAGTTCTAGGAATGGTAAAAAGTAGAATAGTTGAGCTCAAGGAGGAGAGAAAATATATCCAGTTTGCAGTAAATTACATACAATGTTGAGTGAGAAATTCCTTTTTGTAAGCCAAAATTAAAATTGTATTTCTACATGCATGTAAAAATATGCACATATATATTCAATGCACATATATATGCAAACCAACCTCAAATTAAAGTCTCACTGAACAAACCTAATTTTCACTTACAGGGGAGTTTCCTTAGAAAGAAAATGTCAGATGATAAAGGAGCTCACCCCTCTATAAAGTGTTTTAGCCAAGAATACCTGTGAATGTGTGCTAGAATAGTGCGGTGTGAGTGAGGGCATGGGGTGGGTAGGGAGAAGAGACAGGAAGACAGGAAAATCAGGCCTTTGTATCAACCACTTCATTCATCTGACTGAATCTCCACCATACAAAATGAATAGAAAATCATGCCTTGCAACAGTAAATTGTTTAAAGGTACAAATAAGAATATCTGGGGGCGGCTGCCGTGGCTCAGCAGGCAGAGCTCCGACCTGCCATGCTGGAGGTCTGGAGTTCAATCCCTGGTGCCTCCTGCCCATATGCAAATTAAAAAAAAAAAAAGAATATTTGGGCTTTTACTTCTTTGGAGAACACCTGCATTCATCTTCCTCTGAGCATGTACTTTAGCTACGCATTAAAGTTTTGAGCTGTAAAAGAAAAATACGAAAGAAAATCTGCAGCATCACATTCTCATAACAAGTGTTACATAAAATTATTATAGCACTTACAATATCTATTTTAATTTCTGATTTATTTGGATTTCTCTTTCATTAAATTTTCTCATTCAGGGCACAATTGCATATCTACAAAATCTAAATCAGTGATCAATACATGGTAGGGAATTAAATAGATTTTTTTTGTTTATTTTTAACCTTAAAGTTTCAGTCCTCATATCTAGTATTCTTATTTCAGTAATTATAGAATGAAAATATCTTACTGCCATGAAATGTTGTCTCTCTATCAAGCACACTTTTTGTTCATTTGTGCATTAACTCATAAATTCATCTCAACAACTCTATGGCAGGCACTTTTATTTATCTACATTTTACAGATGAGGAAACAGAAGAAGAGGCCAGAAAGGTCATTTGACCAAAATTGCACAGTGAATGAATGGTATAGTCAGGATTTGAATTCAGGCCATCTGAGTCAACAGCCAAAGCCCTTAACGAGCACCCTATAATATCTCTATTACCAAAATAAGCAATGCTTTGGGGTCAAGATCTTTTCCCACAGTTTGAATAATGAGTTATTCTAATAGCAGTGATGACTACAATATACATGTTAGCATTTCACCAGAAATTGAAATGAGAAGTGGCAAATATTCACGGCTGAGAGTTGAGTCAGGTAGAGCCTTAACATGGCTAGCTGCCAAGGCCAATATCTCTCCTGACTACAAACCATTAACATGTAGGTGTCCAGAGACATACTGAAGAGAGGAGAAAAGGGCTGAAATTGAAGGTGTGAGGGACGTTGCAGAGGTCAGAATGGCCTGAACTGGTCTCTTCACCTCTGGCTGACACTGCCCCATTTGGTATGCACTAACCTTAGGTTCTACACACACAGCCACTCCAGGCAACTGAGCTTGGCTGCCTAGAATTGTGGCACAGAGAGTAGAGTGAGATCTGATCTGGATTCTGTTCTGTCCATTAACAATATCTGTGGTGAGCTTGGGCCATAATGATATGCAAACCCTGCCCTATGTCATCCCTGCATTAGATCAAGCTTTTCGTGACTTCATGTTTGACAGTTAAATACCCCAGACTCACTGATCATTCCTGGAGTGGGTGGGGGTGGGATGTGGAGAAACGGGTTGACTATGATATGTGATACTTCAGACAGATATATCCATAAATTTACAGACCAGGGCAATGTTGTCTACACACAGAAGTAGTGGAAACTGTTGGAAAGTGTGCATAGATACCACCTGTGAATGCTTACACATGAGTGAATGTTTTAGTTTTTCAGCTCCTAATACAAATACCATACTATGGGTTAACTTAACAACTTATTGGCTCACAGTTTCAGAGGCAAGAGTGTTTGTTTCCTTCCAGGGTCTTTTGGCTCACCAAGAATGTGTGGAGTTCCTTGGCTTTTCTGTCACATGGTGTATTAGCTAGGGTTCTCGAGGGAAACAGAATCAGCAGGAGATATCTGTAAATATACAATTTATAAAGGTATCTTACACAACTGTAAGAGCCCAAGATCTGTAGGGCAGGCCACGAGCTGACAGTTCCAATGAAGGTCCTCAGTGAACTCTCAGAAGAGGTTGGCTGGCTGAAACAGAATGAGAGATTCTCTCTTCTGAATCCTCCTTAAAAACTTTCTGGTTATTAGATTAAGCATCATTCATTGCAGAAGGCACTGCAGTCAGCTGTGGGTACAGACAATGTGGTCATGATTTAAATCCATGAAATATCCTCACAGCAACAGACAGGCCAGTGCTTGTCCAACCGGACAATCGGATGCCACCACCTGGCCAAGTTGACTCATGAACCTGTCCATCAGATATGGCAATGCCCATGGTGGAATCTTCTCCTTTTTTTCTGGATTCTGTTGACTTCTACCTTCTGGCTGCTCTTTGTGGCCTTTTAAATAAGACTTCCAGTAGTAGGATTAAGACCCATCCTTTTGTCACACTCTGGCAAAAAATAACCACATGAACTTGCCCTATGTACAGTGGTTTCACACCCACAGGGATGGATTAAGACTGAGACTATGTTTTTCTGGGGTCCATGACCCTAAGCCACCAGAGTGATAATGGGCAAAATCGTAACGTGCTAGTGGTTATAGTTTGCATTACTTGGGGTGTATGCAGCCATTTTCATCTTTGATTTTATAACCAATCTCAGCCATTTTTCAATCCACCGCAAGACTTTTACACTACAGATTTTGTGATGTTTTATAAAAATTGCAAATTGGAATGAAAAAGCCCTGGATTTATTTTCAGAAGCCGTGAATAATGTGTCTTACCTCTGTTACTTATTATGTGATACTGGGCAGGTCTCTAAACATCTGACTCTATTTCTGCATCTACAAATGAGAACACTACCCTAGGCTTACAGTATAACTTCTAAGGTTTCATTTAAAACCTTTTTCTTTTGGCATTTAACATACATGCAGGAAACATACATATCGAACATGAGTAAATGATTGCAAAGTGACAGCTGTGAATAAGCAGCGATTGCTAGCACCCATGAGGGTCCCATCTTGCCATCCCCCCTCCCCCAGTCATTATCCTCTCATTCTTTGCCAAGGATAGTGATTCTTCTAACTTCTAACTTGGTTTATTTTGCCTTGATTTGAATATTTTATAAATGAAAGCATGAATATGTACTTTTAAATTTTGGGTGGCTTCTGCTTTTGTTTTCATTGTTGTATGCTATTCTATTGCATAAATGTACTGAAATTTATTTATCCATTCAACTTTTGATGTACCTTTGGAATTTTCCAGTTTGGTGCCATTACAAAATATGGCACTATGAACATTTTTGCACCTCTTTAGGTGCTCATGTATGGACATTTCTATTACTGATATTGACGATTGGAATTGTTTAGACACAGAGTGTTCATATGTCCTACTTTAGTAGACAGTGGCAAGCAATTTCTAAAGTAGGTCAATTTATACTCCCCAGTAATATATGAGATTGCCATTTTCTCTAGAGTCTTGTCAAAACTCAAAACTTTGTTGGATCTTTTTAAATTCCTTATTTCTGGAGGGAGTGTAGTGGTAGCTGTGGTTTCTAAGTTATCTTTAACTCAGATTCTATCATCTGCAGTTATATTTTGAAATGATTTAAATCAACTTATTTTGACCTCAAGTATTTATATGTAGTTGGTGGCAATCATCCTCTTAATGAGACAAGATTTCTTCTTTTCTAGCTCAGTAGATGAACCTACTCTAGAACTGATAAGTAAAATCATATTTTTCATTGTGAAGAATTTGCTATGTTAGCTCTTCATGATCCACTTCTGTAGTCTTATGGTCATAAAGAATCATGCTAAGCCTTAATGCCATCTTTGCTCTCTCCCCATTAATCTGCTTTGCTAATTCTGACTTGGCTTCCTACTGCAGTAGAGGGTGATTTGAAGATTTATAGCCTTTTGAAACATGATTTCGGTGGATCACATAGAAGATAAAGGATCTATAAGCTGCCTGCTATAAACATCTTCTCTCTTCCCTGCTGTCTTGCTCAAGAGATCTTTTGTTTTCTTCCACAATGACTGATTCAATGCAATCAAAGTGAGACTAAATGTGCATTTAAAATAGCACCGTGACACTCTGGGCAAACCTACAAAATCCAGAGTGATGCCCTGATAAATCCCAGAGTGATTTGAACAGTGAATAAAAAAGTATTTGCAAAGTTGCCTTGAAGGAATGGTGAGAAAGGGGGAAAATTCAATTTCCCCATGTGAAGAATTCCTGACATTCTCACAAGCAGTGCGGACAACCAAAGCAATAGGCCAAGCCCTCGGTCTTGGGGTTTGTGCATATGAAACTTATCCCTGCAATGGGTAGGCTAAGTCTACTTAAAATTAGGGGTAAGAGTCACCCTCAGAGAACCTCTTTTATTACTCAGATGTGGCCTCACTCTCTCAGCCAACACGACAAGTAAACTCACTACCCTCCCCCTCTCTATGTGGGGTATAGTCCCTGGGGTGTTAACCTTCCTGGCAACATGGGACAGAAATCCTCGAATGAGCTGGGAATCAGCATCAAGAAAATGAGAAAACCTTCTAGACAAAAAGTGGGGAGAGAGAAATGAGACAAAATAAAGTGTTGATGGCTGAGAGATTTCAGAGTCAAGAGGTTATCCTGGAGGTTATTCTTATGCATTATATAGATACCATCTTTTTAGTTAAGGTATATAAAAAACAAAGTTGAATTTAAAAAATGAAATAAAATTGCACCATAAATTGAATGATCCCAGTTTTAAATTTGAGTCACAAATGCAATTTGTGCTTTTGTGGCACAGCCACTAGTTTTTCTTTTTCCTAGACTGCAGTTACAAACATTTCACCTTTCTATAAGACCATCTCAATCTACTTACAAAGTACTCTTCCTGGCAATTAGAAAATAATTGGAGAGTTAAGGAAAACATAGTGTTAGGTGTTGGGAGTTAGGAAACTGACCTTAGATAGTTTGCAAACTCTATTTTCTCCCATTCAAGCACTTGAGTTGGTTTCTCCATACTTGAAATTCAGTTCTGAATCGAAACTGTTACTTAAACCCCAATTTAGGAATTCATTGCAAGAAAACTGAATCCGTTGTTTCAAAAGACAGAATCATAGGAAAAAGAAATGACTTGTACTCTGTAATCACAGACATGACTATCTTTTAACTAAAAGGTCGTTAAGAGGAGACGTCTGTGTTATCAGTGACTTCAAAGCAAAATTTAATTTTCCCATTGACAGAAAACTGCATGGATAAGAATGCAAATAAATAACTGAGACCACCCAGCATACTATCAAGGTAACTTCACACATTTCTGGGTGTGAAGAAAGGCACTGGGAACATTAAACAACTGTGACTATAACATCCCCCGAATGAGACAAGCTTTCTTTCAGCTCCTTTACTTTCAACTAAAAGTGAAAAATGTTTATCAGCTGAGGTCAGGCTCTGGTAATGAGTTGTGAATATAAAATACAAGCTGCACAGAATTGTTTCACATCTAAACCTGTGGGTAGGTATTAGTGGAGTAACCCCAAGGGTCTACTTTATTTTAATTTTTCAGAATAACTGAATGGCATAGCAAGCTCCTTATCTATTCAGAATTCATGTGGGAGATGGAAAAATGATGAACTCTTGCAAAAATTTCCCAGCCTTCTTTCTGAGGACAACTATAAACGAAATTTGCTGGAAAGATTGATCAAGCTTGTAACAATGTAAGCATTGGGGGTATGCACTAGCCTGCTGTGTATGAAATTTTCCCTCCTTCATTAATGCAAATGATAAAGTTTGGGATACTCTGAGCCTTTTGGAAAGGAAGGAAAGCTTTTGGTATGCTATGCCTATGATAAAAGAGTTTTGATAATATGCAGTCTTTTGAGAATCTTTTTAAATAAGCTTATATTATTTTTGGTATGAGCACAGAAGAAAGGAACTACTTCTACATGTAGTAAAATAGTGATAAAGTATTATTATTTGTTGTTATTGTTGCTAATATGTTTCAAACAATTTCAAAATTTTTTAGCACATAGTGTGACTAACTGAAGTAGGACCTAACTAATTTAAGTGGAAAATAAATTTATTAAATAGATACTAAGTGCTTCATAGAATGAGAAACCTGAAGATTTTGGCTCAGGAAAGAGGTAATAAACAACGATCATATTTTTAGCAACTGTATTGAACTCTGCCTTCTACCACATTTTATAAACTTTGGAAATCTTCACACATTAGAAGGAAGAATATGCTTTTTTGGTCTGGGTAAGAAAAACTGTCAAACAAGTGATGATGAAAATTGTAACTTTGTAACTAGCAATAAAAAGATCTAAAACATATCCAACCCAGAGTGTGACTATGTGGAATATGCAATAGGGCTAGATTACGATTAATTTAGATAATACTATAGAAAATTTGAAACACACAAGCTAAAATCTCCTGAGGATTAGAACTTTAAAGTCTTCATCTATTGAACTCCTCAGGACTTTGGATTGCTATGGGACATATTCTGTTATAATGAGCACCTTTTTAGGAAATGGAAGGAACTCTAAAAGGAATTCACTGAAATCAGAGTAAAAATGACATGTTCTGTACCTCGAGCTGGGTAGGGTTATTTTTACATATTGAATTGTGTTCCACAAAAAAGAAATGTTCAGGTCCTCACTCCTTATCAAATTCATGTTGTGAGAGGGAAATAGGAAATAGGATTTTTGAAGATGTGATTAGTTAAAATGAGGCTAAAATAGACTAGGATTGGCCTTAGTGTAATATGACCTGTGTCACTATAAGGAGAGATGTGGAAAGGGACAGTCCCAGCGTGGCCTTTGCCCTTTCCCTGTGACCTACACATAAACTGTGTGCTTTGGGTGAGATGTTTTAAATGGGTTCCTAGGAAGGGATAATCACAGGCTGACTCCCTTTTTTGGGAGTGCCTGGAGATCAAACACCTCCATTAGCACATAGTAGCCTAAATGCACATTTATTCTCTTTTTACCCAGATCATATGTAAATATTCATTGGAAACTTTTTCGTTAGATCTGTGCATTTTATGGTACCTGGCCCACCCCTGCTGCATTAGTTGCTCCTGTCAGGAAGGGCCTGGGGAACCTCAACTACTGTACACCAGAGAGGAGCATGTGTGGGTCCTATCTCCCTGTCTCAGCTGTGGAGTGAGACCTGCTGGCCATGGGAAACCGACTCCCACTTGTGAAGTTGATCTAGCTTCATCTCTTTTCCATGTGAGTAAACGCTGTGCTCTCCAGTGCCTGAATAAGCCATGTCTTTTGTTGGCAACTCTGACACCTGTATGGAATGGTGTGACTTCTCTTTGCTATCCTCCATGTAGTAGGATAACGGGTGCCATTTTCTCTGACAAGAGGAAATGTGGTTCCAGACAGAGGCTTTGTGATGGAGGCAGAAATTGAGTTATGCCACAAGAGAAGAAACACGGATTGCAAGCCACTGTCAGAACATGGATTATGAACATGATTTAGAGGAAGCATGGCCCTGCTAATATCTCAATTTTAGACTTCTAGCCTCCAAAGCTGTGAAATGATAAATTGCTATTATTTTAAGCTGTACAATTTGTGAGAGAAACAGCACTAAGAAACTAAGACAGTTATTAACCAGATCAACAAGGATTTTTTTGACAGTAGAAATCTTTTATCTTACAGAAATGTTCTACCCAAGGATCCACTTTATTTTATTTTATTTATTATTATAATTATTATTATTATTTTGCATGGGCAGTCCCTGGGAATCGAACCCAGCTCTCTGGCATGGATCCACTTTATTTTAACTTCTCTACAGTTGATGCGTAATGTTTTCAGAACTTTAAATCCACAATTTTTCTTTAACTTCAACCTTTATTTTTAATGCCAATTTGTGCTATAAAAAATTCACAGTGCATTAACTCTCCCCCTATTTGGGACATGACGTCCAGGGGTATGAGTCTCCCTGAGAACGTGGGACATGACTCGCAGGGATGAGCCCGGCCCTGGCACCATGGGATCAACAATGCCTACCTGACCAAAAGGAGGAAAAGAAATGTAATAAAATAAGGTATCAGTGGCTAAGAGATTTCAGATAGAATTGAGAGGCTATTCTGGCCTCTGGTTACTTTTATTCAAGTTTCTGCAAGATATTGCTATGATATGCCATGGTATGCCAAACCCCAACCAACAGTATTCCTGTAAACCCTAAAAAATACCTAAACTCTATCTGAGACTCTATACAAGTTTCACTCACTAAAGTTAATTTTTTCAGAAACCTAAAACCCCCAGATGGTTCCTAGGCCAGATCAGCCCTGAAACCCAGAGTTACCGGTCTCTCCAAGAACATCATCCATTTGCATCCCTCTACCCCATAATGTTGACACCCCTTTTCAGCATGAAGAAGTTAGGATGGTCATTGCTAGAATATTCCTAAAGAGTGGGAGAAGGGTCAAATGAGAAGGAAGAGTTGTCACAGAGAAGATAGGATTTAACAAATGAGTATGACTACTGAATTATTACATTGATATTTCTTTTTAGCCTCCAGTGTCTTAGAGCAGCTATAAGGAAATACCTGAAATGGTGGAGCTGTAACCCATAACATGCTTTGAAATTTGTTCTACAACTACTTGTTAAAATGTACTTTGAAATGTAATGCCTTTTTTTGTATATATGATATATTTCACAATAAAAAATGTTAAATCCACAGTGGTCCAAAATAAAGCGACATTAATTGTGCACTCAAGCAATATTATTAGATTTTAATTTAAAAGTTTTCTTTAATACATCTTTCTACCCCACTTTAATATCAACTTATCTTCAGTTTGTCTTCATAATGCAATTATATGTTTCAGAATGTTTAACTCATATACACTTCCACTCTGCCCTTCCTTAAAGTTATTGTTGTTTTTCCACCTGCAGCTTTTACATTGTGATATCATTTTCATTGCCAATTTCAAAATACTATTTTTATAGAGGGAGTTAAAATAAATTGAGTAACATTTTTCTGAAGTCCTGCTTTCTCTTGGTTCTGACATTTTCTCTTGACCTAATGTTTGTCTTTCCACCTTTGTGATGCAAAAGCCATGTGATGGTTCTCTTTGAACCTGTTGCATTTTACTTGGCTGAGTCACAATTCATTAAGAATAAGGCTGTGTCTGAACATGATGCCAGAATTATTATTGAATGTTTTGCCCAGTAATATTGATCTGCATGGTCCAATTACATAGTGTCACAATTTGTCCAAGAAAGATCTATCAGAAAACGTGTGTACAAGGTCTGTTGCCATGTTTTACTGAATACTTGTGCATCCAATCTAAATAGGTCATTAGGATTATAAAAGCTTCTCTGATTTAACCAGAGTTAATCAGGCTGAGTCAAATGCCTTTATTGTGGCAGAAAAAAAGTTTAATTGAAGAGCCTCTTCAATTAAAGGACAGGGAGGTTTGATTGATCCTTGCAGAATTTATTTGTAAAAGAAGTGAAAAAAATCAGAAATGTAAAAAGAAGAAATGGGTGCTGGGTAAGAAGGAAGAGTTAATTTATACTTAGTAGCTCTATCCCCTCCTGGAATGCAGAGTGAGTTATTTCTCTAAGGATACTAGGATATTTCTTCACACTCAGAACACAAGCATGAATTTCCCTACTGAAAAGTATCAGGGCCTCATTGCTATTCCCCTGGAGAGGTTTTGCTGAATATAAGGATGTAAATGTGCAAACATATTCTTTCTTCTCAAGACTGCCTACCCCTTGTTTCTCTTATTGACAGCAGAAAGCAGAACAGAGCTGCAAATCTTGCAGAGCAATCTGGAGATAGCAGGGCAACTTCATGTAAAAGTCCTAAATCTGATGCCTGAGCCTGTCACTGTGCCCCTGTTGCATACACATCTTGTCCCCTGCATGGGCTGCAAAAGCAGACAGGGAAGATCTGCTTTGTGTTCCTGGGCTCTCGCCATGTGGATTCATGCTGATGTGCTTTCCTTTGTGCCTGAGTTGGAGAGAATTGGCAGCTAAATTTGTACTTCCCTTTCAAGAAAGACAATCTCCATTTTTTTACTGTTGGACTTAATCTAAAACTAAGTTTTGGTGGAAAAAAATCATTTATTTGAGGTACAAAAGATTTTGTTTTGTTTTGTTTGCTGGGCTTTTGTGTTTTGTTTCTGGAAGGTAAGACTACCTGGTCAAAATTGCCCAATATTATTTTCAGAAAGTTCTGCAAAATATTTGGGGTCTTAGGTGGGGAAAATATTCAGTATAAAAAATTCGCTTTCCATATGACCACTTCACCCTTCCTGGGCTAGGAAAGAACTGGCTTTGTCAGGTCTATAATCCAACAGGGTTCAATTTACATCCCTGTGAAAAATATAAGCTTCCAATTTAACATACTGTATTCAATATAATCATTCTCTTCCAACATTTCTGAAAACTGACAGAAATAAAATTATAGAAGTACTTGCTTGAACCATTTGAAATTGCTATTTTTGCTAGTCAAAAATAATTTAACACATAAGTACATGGACTCTTGAATAGGGCATGAGATTTTGTTGATTTGTCCAGGTTAGTGTGATGCCCTGATAAATCCCAGAGTGATCTGGACAGTGAATAAAGAAGTATTTACAAAGTCCCCTTGAGGGAATGGAGAGAAAGGGGGTGATATTCAACTTCCCCATTTAGAGAATTTCTGATATTCTAGTAAGCAGTGGGGACAACCAAATCAATAGGCCGAGCCCTCAATCTTGGGGGTCACCCCTATGAAACTTATTCCTGCAAAGGATAGGCTAAGCCTACTTAAAATTAAGCCTAAGAGTCACCTCTTTTGTTGCTCATATATGGCCCTTCTCTCACTAAGCCGACACGGCAAGTGAAGTTACTGCCCTCTCCTTCTATATGGGACGTGACTCCCAGGAGTGTCAACCTCCCTGGCAACATGGGACAGAAATCCTGGGATAAGATGAGTCCCAACCTTACGGGATTGAAAAACCTTTCTTGACCAAAAGGGGAAAGAGAGAAACAAGACAAAAGAAAGACTCAGTGGCTGAGAGATTTCAAGCAGAGTGGAGAGGTTATCCTTGAGGTTATTCTTAACGCATTATATAGATATCCCCTTTTTAGTCTATGGTGTATTGGAGTGGCTGGAGGGAAGTACCTGAAACTGTAGAGCTGTGTTTCAGTAGCCTAGTTTCTTGAAGATGATTGTATAATAATAGAGCTTTTAAAATGTGACTGTGTGATTGTGAAAACCTTGTGTCTGATGCTCCTTTTAGCTAGGGTATGGTCAGATAAGTAAAAAATATGAATAAAAAATAAATAAATAATAGGGGGAACAAGGGTTATAATAAATTAGGTAGACAGAAATACTAGTGGTCAATGAGAGGAAGGGGTGAGGGGTATGGTATGTATGAGTTTTTTCTTTTTTCTTTCTGTAGTGATGCAAATGTTCAAAAAATGACCATGGTGATGAATATACAACTATGTGATGATATTGTGAGCCATTGATTGTATACCATGTATGGAATGTTTGTATTTAAGAATGCTTGTATGGTTGTATGTTGTTTTATCAATAAAAATATAAAAAATAGTTGAACAGTGACAATTTCCATTATTTCTAGCTAACATCAAAATGATCCTTTCCTAATAGTGAAGAAAAATGGAGGGAATTTACAACTGGATGAGATTTAAAAAAATGGGTTAACCGTTGAACAAGTGTAAAGAAAACTACCCATCCCAGAATAAGGGTGGCTGAGTGAATTTTGGAGCCCACCTGGCTTAAGGACTGTGGAGTCAAGAGACAGTAAAGTACAGCAGAAGGCATGGGGCAACTGGGAACCCAAATAATCATTATGTGGAATGGCTAAACCAAAGACCAATTCTATACCAAATCTTGGACTGTAGACTAGTGATATTTACCCTCAAGCAAAACCCCAAGCAGCCAACAATTTGAGGAAAGTTAAGGTTTCAATTGTGGGTGTTGGTACTAAAAATAAAGCCATCATAATTCTGGCATTTCACCGTTTGGTGAAAGCTTGACAGCCAGCTAGCTAACCTGACAGGCCTCATCCTACCTCTTACAGAGATTCTGGCCAAAAGTCCTATTCAGTGGAGAAAATCAGAATGAAATTGTTCTGCTGATCAAATGACATAGGAAGGGCATGTGACTTGAATTCTTATTTGTTAAAATTAAACTGGGTTTATGAGGAGAACTGGCAGCATCAGGGAAAGAACTAAGAAACCCTACAGACAAAATCTATTTTAAGAGGAGGCAGATAACTCAAGTTACACACAATTTAAAAAAAAAAATCAGATTTATAATTAAATGTTTGAGAAAATACTACATTCCTAAGATTGGAAGAATTTAAATAAAATTGGAGCAACAGAAAATAAGAAAAGTGTCATAATTTAACATAACAAGAGGAGGAATTTTAACAAATCAATAAAAAAACAATGAAAATACAACTAAAAAGATATATAAATGGGTCAATGAAAGAGGTACCTCAGAAATAAAAATCAAATAATGAGAAATTTTTTTAAAAAGAAAACTATCAAATAAGTAATGAAAGAAAACTTTCCTGAAATTGAAAATGGGTACTTAAACTTAGATCGGAAGGGTTTATAAAAGCCCCAGAATAATGAATTTAAAAAGTATCATACATAATCATATATTCATGAAGTTCCAGAACTGCATGTTTTTGAAGGAAAATTATTTTGACCTAGAATTCTACACTAGACAAACTGCAAATCAAATGTAAAGCTTAGAGAAAAAATACAGGGAATGACATTGGTGCCTCTGTACTGACAAAACCTTTCTTTGTAAATTACTTCAAGATAAGCTCTGGAAAAACCAGAGTCAAATAAGAGAAAGAAAGACATGAGGTCAGAAAATGTGATTCAAAGTAGGAGAGTTATGATAAGCACCAGGATGACAGATGAATGTAGACCTGGATTATAACCATTTTGGATTAGAACAGAAGGAAGAAAGTCTCCGAGAGAGATACCTAGAAAGGAGAAAACTACAAAATGATTCATAACTTTAAAAAATTAGAATATATGATTGTATAAAGGCAAATGATGCAGGAATAAAGAAAAAAAGCAGCAAAAACTCCAGGAAACTCAAAAAGTTTAATAAGCAAGACATGGTCCAAATATGAAACAAATTAACTTGTTTAGTTGTTTTAAGCAATTAGAGGTGATGATTTATTTAAACTTGATGCTAGGAAAATGTTCCTGTACATGGCACAGAGGGCAGATGCTACATCAGGAGAAAATCAGACATATTCTTCCCACAGCAATTTTTTTTAGTAAAGAAATTGTGGTTTATAGAATAATCATGAATGAAATATAAGATTATCATATGCCACCCTATTATTGACATCTTTCATTGGGGGAAATATTTGTGACAATTGTTGAAAGTAATTGAAAGAAATTTTTATAATTCTTATATTAACTGTAGTCCATGGTTTAACTTAGGATTTACTGTGTTGTGAAATTCCATGGATTTATTTTTTTTTTAATTTTGATTCTGTTTTTTTTTTAATACAGAAAAAACATTGATCTTTATTTGATGTGATAAAATTTTTATTCTGGTACCATTACCATATATACAACCCAACATTTCCCTTTTTAACCACATTCACATATTTAATTCAATAGTGTTAATTACATTCATAATGTTTTGCTACCATCACCACCATCTGTTAGCAAAACATTTCTATCATGCCAAATAGAAACTCTGTATTTTAAACCTTAACTCCTGTTCCCTACCCAGATCCAATTCCTGGTAACCTACATTCTTGATTCCGACTTTATGAATTTGCTCATCCTAATTATTTCTAATCAGTGAGCTCATAAAAATTTGTTCTTTTGTGTCTGGCTTATTTTATTCAGCATGATGTCTTCAAATTGCATCCATGTTGTTGCATCTATCAGCATTTCATTCCTTTCTATGGCTGAGATTATTCCATTGTGTGCATACACCACATTTTGTTTATCCACTTATCAGTTGCTAGATACTTGGTTTGCTTCCATCCTTTTGCAATTGTGAATTTAGTCACTATGAACATCAGTGTGCAAATATCTGGGCCCTTGCTTTCAATTCTTTTGGGTATATATCTAGAAGTAGGATTTCTGGGTCATATGGTAATTCTATACTTAACCTTATGTACCATTTTACATTGCTACCAGGAAAGAACAAATGTTCCTATTTCTCTGCATTCTTTCTAACACTTGTAAGTTTCCATTTTTTAATAGCCATTTTAGTTTGTGTGAAATGGTGCCTCATTGAGGTTTTGATTTGCATTTTCCCAAAGGCTAATGATGTTGAGCATCTTTTATTGTACCTATTGAACATTTGCATATCTTTGGAGAATGATCTATGAGAGTCTTTTGTCCAGTTTTAATTCAGTTGTTTTCTTCTTATTGTTGAATTAAAGAGTTCCTTTGTTTTTTTTACGATATTAAACCCCTATTAGATATATGGTTTCCAAGTATTTTCTCCTTTTCTGTAAGTTGCCATTTTGTTCTCATGATAGAGTCCTTAGAGACTTAAATTTTTATTTTGATGAGGTTCTTTTTTATCTATTTCTTTTGTTCCTTGCGCTTTAGGTGTAAAGTCTTAGAAATGATTGCCTACCATCCAGTCCTGATAATGCTTCTCTAGATTTTTTTTCTAGGAGTTTGAAAGTTCTCATTGAATATATTTAGGTCTTTGATTTTCACTTAGAGTTGATTTTTACATAGTGTGTGAGGTAGGGGTACTCCTGCATTCTTTTGCAAGTGGAAATCCAGTTTTCCCATTTTGAGAAAAGACTATTCTTTCACAATTGAATGGTTTTTGCCCCATTGCCAAAAATCATCTGAGCATAATGTGAGGGTTGATTTCTGAACTGTCAATTGGGTATCTATGTCTGTCCTTTTGTCATTAACATGTTGTTTTGAATACTGTTACTTTGTAATCACTTTTAATATTGGCAAGTGTGAATCTTCCAACTTCATTCTTCTTTCTCAAAATGGCTTTGGGTATTCAAAGACCCTTAGTCTTCCATATAAATTTCATGATTGTATTTTCAATTAATGCAAAGAAGGCTGCTGGAATTTTATGTGGGAATGTGTTGAATCTGTAGATTGCTATAGGTAGAATTGACATTTTAGCAATATTTAGTTTTCCAATCCGTGGACATGGAATGCCCTTTCATTTACTTTGGGCATCTATGATTTCTTTTGACAATGTTTTGTAGTTCTCTATGTACAATTACTTTACAGTCTTGGTTAGATTTATTGCTAGATATTTTATTATTTTAGTTGCTACTGTAAATGGAATTATTTTCTTGATTTCCTCTTCCATTTGTTCACTGGTTGTGCATTGCGTTTTGGGTATTGATCATGTACACCACCACTTTGCTGAATTCATTTATTACCTCTAGGATGTTGTGGAATTTTTCAGGATTTTCTCTATAAATGCTTATGTCATCTGGAATAGGAAAGTTTTACATCTTCCCTTCCATTTCGAATTTCTTTTATTTATTTTTATTGCCTAATTGCTCTGGCTAAAATCTTCAGTGTAATGCAGAATACCAGTGGTAACAGTTCCTAATATTAGAGGGAACATTTACAGTCTTTCATGATTAAGTAAGACATTAGCTGTGGGGTTTTCATATATGTCCTTATCATGTTGAGGAAGTGTCCCTCTATTTGTTGTGTTCTGTGTGTTTTGATAAAGAAGTGGTACTGGATTTTGTCAGATGCTTTTTCTGCATCAGTTGAGATGACCATATGTTTTGTTTTGATTTTTTCCCCTTCTTTCTGTTAATTTGATATTACATTAATTGATTTTCTTCTGTTGAACCAATCTTGCATACCTGGGGTAAAACCTACTTGGTGTGTAATTCTTTTAATGTGCTATTGGATTCAATTTGCTAACATTTTCTTGAGGATTTTTGCATCTATATTCATAAAAGGTATTGGTCTGTAATTTTCTTTTCTTGTGGCATGTTTATGTGGCTTTGCTATGAAGATGATGTTGGTATCATAGAATGAATTAGGGAGTGTTCTAGTTTGCTAGCAGCTGGAATGCAACATACCAGAGATGGATTGGCTTTCAATAAAAGGGGATTTATTTAGTTAATATATAGTTCTTCAGAGGAACGGCAGCTAACTTTCAACTGAAGTTCTTTCTAATGTGGGAAGGCACAGGGCGATCTCTGCTGGCCTTCTCTCCAGGCCTCCGGGTTCCAACGACTTTCCCTGGGGTGATTTCTTTCTGCATCTTTCCCTGGGATGATTTCTTTCTGCATCTCCAAAGGCCTGGACTGAGCTGCAAGTGCTGAGATGAGGTATGCTGAGCTGCTTAGGCTGTGCTATGTTGCGCTCTCTCATTTAAGCACCAGCCAATTAAATCAAACGTCACTCATTGCAGCAGACATGCCTCCTAGCCAACTGCAGATGTAATTAGCAATAGATGAGGTTCACGTATCATTGTCTTATGTCCGCAGCAACAAGACTAAGTATGCTCACCTGGCCAAGTTGACAACTGAATCTAACTAACACAGGGAGTGTTCCCTCTTCTTCAATTTTTTGGAAGAGTGTGAGCAGAATTGGAGTTGTCATCTTAGAATGTTTGGTGGAATTCCCATGTAAAACTATATGGCCCTCCAGAGACCCAGTTCAATTCCTGGTGCGTGCCCATGCGAAACAAACAAACAAAATTATAGGGTTCTAGGTTTTCCTTTGTTGTGAGGTTTTTGGTTACTGATTCAATCCCTTTTGTAATAATTGGTTTATTGAGCTCTTCTATTTCTCCTGACTCAATGGAGAGAGTTTATGTATTTCTAAGAATTTGTCCATTCCATCTAGTTTTTCTAATTTATTACCATACAGCTGTTCATAATATCCTCTTATAGTTCTTTCTTCATTTCAGTGAGGTCAATAATAATGTCCCCATCTCATTTTAGATTTGTGTCCTCTCTCTTTTCTCTTTGTCAGTCTAACTAAAGGATTTTGTTTTCACTTTTACTGATCTTTTCAAAAGAAAGAAATGTGGTTTTCTTGATTCTTTATTTTTTGTTTTAATTCTCAAATTTCATTATATCTACTCTGTCCTTTGGTATTTCCTTCTTTCTGCCTATTTGGGCTTAGTTTGCTCTTCTTTTACTAGTTCCAACAGCTTTGATGTTAGGTCTCTGATTTTAAGCCTTTCTTCTTTTTAAATTCAAGCTATAAATTTCCTTCTCAGCACTGCCTTTGCTGCATCCCCTAAATTTGGTATGCTGTATTTTCACTTTCATCACCTACTATACTTCCTAATTTCACTTGTAATTTCCTCTTTAATCCTTTGGTTGTTTGAATATGTTGTTTAATTTACACATATTTTTGAATTTCCATTTCTCCCCTGTTATTGCCATCTAGCTTCATTCCACTGTGGTTGGAGAACATGCATTGTCTGATTTCTGTGAGGGTTTTATTTTTTATTTTTATTTTTATTTAGACTTGTGACCTAAGATATGGTCTATCCTGGAGAATGATCCATGTGCACTAGAGAAGAATGTGCATTCTGTTTTTATTGGGTGAGTGTCCTATGTATGTGGTAGGCCTAGGTGGTTTAGAGTCTTGTTCAAATATTGTATTTCCTTATTGGTCTTCTGTTTAGATATTCTATCCATTATTGAAAGTGGTGTACTGAAGTCTCTCACTATTAATATAGGAACTTCAATTTCTCCCTTCACATCTGTCAGCATTTGCTTCAAATATTTTGGAGATCTTCTGTTAGGTGCATATCTATTCATAGCTTTTTATTCTTCTTGTTGAATTAACCTTTATTTCACTATATATTGACTGTTTTTTACTCTCCTTGCTGTCTTTGATGTAATGTATCTTTCATCTGATATTAGTATAGCTACCTGAGTTCTCTTTTGGTTACTACCTGCATGGTTTATGTATTCTGTTCCATCCTTTCACCCTCAACCTTTCTGTACACTTGAATTTAAGATGTGTCTCTGGCAGACAACATATGGTTGAGTCATGCTTTTTTATCCATTTTGCCAATCTCTGACTTCTGACTTGAGACTTTATTCCATTTTCAATTTAAAGTTACTGCTGATAATGCAGGTCTTTCTTCTGCTATTTTGCTATTTAGTTTTTATGTCTTATGCCTGTTTTCCCCCAATTCCTCTATTAATGCTTATTTTTACATTCATTTATTCATTTAATTGTGCCATATTGTACCTTCTCATTCCTATCTGGGTATATGTTTTATATATTTTCCTTGTGGTTTCCCTGGGGTTAAAATTTAATATCCTACACATGTATATATAACAACCATATTTGACTTGACACCAATCTTGCCTGAATAGCATGTACATACACTATTCTTATACCTCTGCATCCATTCTTGTTTTTCACCTGTTAACAATTATATCTTTGTACATGGTATGTCCAAAACCATAGCTTTATCATTACTTTCTATACCTTTTCATTCTAGTGCCTGTTGGAAGAAATGAAGTTACATACAAAAACATACAGTACCATAATACTGGAATTTATAATTACCCAAATGGTTTCCTTTTCCAGTGGTCTTTATTTCTTTATGCGGCTTTGAACCACTTTCTAGTGTGCTTTCCTTTCAGTCTGAAGAACTCCCTGTAGCATCACTTGTAGGATATGTTTAATGGTGATGAATTCCTTATGCTTTTGTTTGTCTGAAAATGTCTTAATCTCTCCCTCATTTTTTTTTGGGGGGGGGGCGCATGGTCCAAGAATTGAACCCAGGTTTCCTGCATGGAAGAGGAGCATTCTATCACTGAACCACCCATGCACCCTAGTCTTTCCCCTCATTTTGCAAGAAAGTCTCACTGGACATAAGATTATTGGTTAGCAAATATTTTCTTTCAGCACTTTAAGTATTTCAACATACTGCCTTCTTGCCTCCATGGTTTCTGATGGTATATTGGTAGTTAATTTCGACGGGACTTCCTTGCATATAACACATTGCTTTTCTCTAGAAGTTTCAGAATGCTCTTCTGGTCCTTTGCATTTGATAATTTGATCAATATGTGACAGGGCCTATTATTCTCCATGTTTATCTGGTTTGGTGTTCTCTGGGCTTCTTGGTTAGGCATATTCATGTCTTTGCTAAGTTTAGAAAGTTCTCTGTCAAGTCTAAGAATATTCCTTCTGCCCCTATCTTTGTTTTTTTCTATTTCTCGGAATCCCATAATGCATTTATTGGTATGCTTGATGTTGTTTTAGAGGTCTCTTAGGCTATTTTCTCTTTTTTAAATTCTTTTATTCTCTCTGCTCCTCAGCCTGACTCATTTCAATGGACCTGTCTTCAGGTCTTTTTTCTGCCAGCACCAATCTGCTGTTGAAACCCAGGGACTTTTTCATTTCAGTTATTGTGGTCTTCAACTCCAGAAGTTCTGTTTAGTTCCTTTCTAAAATTTATATCTCTTTATTGAGATTCTTATATTGGGCATTCATTGTTTTCCTGATATCTTTTGTTCTTTCACGGAAATCTTTGTCTGGTATGTCCACAGTCCCGTCTTCCTCATTGGTGTTTTTTGAAGTTATATTCTCTTCCTTTTTATGGGTTATCCTTACGTGTTTCTCTGTTTGCCTTGTAATCTCTTGTTGCTCATTATTTATTTTAATGTTTTAAAATGTTAGCTGGGATTTATTCTGTGAGATTTCTCTTTCTTGAGCCTGTAACCAGCTGGTGGTATCACACAGATTTTCTTGAATGTCAGTTCTCCTATAATGAATGTCTGCCCCAGGTGAATGCAAAGTGATGGTTTCACCCTTCGTTTTCTGGTCCTGTGTTTCTTCCTCTGCTTGTACTTGTTATACTAGTGGCTTAAGAGTTCCCTTGTTTACATGTGTGTGAATGTTCCTTCTACTTCCCAGGGGACAGAACTTCTCCCTCTCCCAGGTGTTCCACTGGCAGATTTAAAGCAGGTAAGCTTTTTCCCCAGGCTTTCTGCCTTCATTGTTTCTTACACACTTTCCTAGTTTCAAGCTGCTTTTGTCTATCTGGCAAATTCTTTGAGGGGTGATATCTTGGAGAGGAGCTTCCCAAGTCAGTCTTTCCAGCAGGTACTAGGCCAGGGACCCACAAAGAGAATGAACATAGGCCACGTCCACCTGCTTTGCATAGGTGATGAGGGAGGGGCCAGGAAAGATGTCAGAGGCTTCTTCCCTGACTCCCCAAAGCTCTGCTTTTTTGACCTGCCCCAGTAAATGCAGACCTGAAACTGTCCTCCACAGCTCTGAGGAAGTGTAGCATCATTACATTTCCTCTCCCACCTTTCCTTGGGCTGGTTCGAATAATGGCAACCACCCCCAGTGATCTGAAGTCACTAATCAAAATCCATGACAGTGATCAGCCCATGTCCACACCAGATCTTGGTGAAGTGGATTTTATGTTCTTTTCTGGCCTCATCAAGTTATGCCATAAGCCAGACCCCACTGCAACCTGCTGCAGATGTGTGGGCTGGGCATAAGTAACTGCTGGAGTGAGCAATTTACTGGTCTTTACCATAATTTACCAGCTATTTCTATTCTTCCCAGGATGCTATATGATATACTGCTGGCCTCTGGAGTTTCAAAATAGTTGTTTAAGACAATTCCTGCTTGCTTAATAATTGTTCTTATGGAGAGATTAATTCTTGGAGCTTCCTACTCTACCATCTTCCCACAACCCTCAATCCCCTTCCCACAATACTTTATTGGACAATTCAAAAATATTTATATGTCATAAAATGTGAAAATACTTTGTAGAATGAATGTAAGAACAATGTATGATAAATTTGGTTGCAGTTCACAGAAAAAAAATGTTAATGTGAAAACAACTTAAAAGTTGAAGTATAAGATGGTGGCATAAACAGCTACTGAAAACCTCTCTGTGGAGATTCAGTGCTAAAAAAGAACAATTCTGAAATATTCAGAAATCTGGAGGAGGATCTTACAAATCCTGAATTGAAGAAGTAGAAGAATATCAGGTAGGAAATTTCCATCCCAGACCACCTGGCATTCTCCAGTCTCCCTCACTTGGTCTCACAGCATGGGATGGGCAAAGGAACAGCAGCAGGGACCCCTCCCAATGGGGACACAGAATACATATTCTCTCATAGCAGTAAGACAGACCTTCACCTTTTGGAGACCTGGAGGACAGGGGAGAGCATTTCAAGGCCCAGTTCAGTAAGAGACAGAGAGTTTGAGAAAATGTGTTTAGAAGCTGTGTTTCCAGCCCTCGGTGCTAAAGTCTTCCCCCAACCCCTGTGAGAAAGGTCAGTGAGAGAACTGATCCCTGCCTGGTGAAGGCTAAAACTGGGGCGTTTTGGGGTGTACTTTGCCTCAAATAAAGTGGGGGACACAGACCCATATTAAGCCAGATTTTGGCTGGCTAAGAGAGTAACAGGAAATGTGCCTTCTTTAGCCAGACCTGGTCAAACACAACCAGTCCTCTGAAGGGGATTAAGCTATCGAACAACACCATTTGCTGGGCAAGACAGAAAGTGCAAAATAATTGAAGGGCTTTTTCAGAGACTCATCAGAAAATTTTATCAGGCTGACTGGAGTGGACCTAGACCCCCTGCACGGGACTGCTCCTGTTTGGCTGAGAAACATAGATTTCCCCATCAGTTAAAGCTATGCCCCAAAACAAACTTTTTTTTGTTTTGGGGGCATAGCCCCACTGGGAGACAGCAAGTGTGTTTTACCCCCACATAGAGACATTGCTGTGGTGCTCAGTGCCTATTCCCATCCCTGAGGCAGGCCACCGTAGATGCCTGGTTTGGGAAAGAGATTGGAGGGCAGAACAAATTGGACAACTTGCCTTTGAGAGAGACAAACAGAGAGAACAAATCCAACCAACAAGAAAACCCTAGGCAAAAGAGATAAAATGACCTATAGCATAAACGAAGCAAGAAAGTAAGATGCCTTGACACCAACAGAAAATCATAACTCATACCAAGAAGAACAAAGATATGGCCCAAGAAAAGGGACAAATTCACACCACAACTGAGATATAGGAATTGAAACAAATAATTGATGATGTTAAAACAGATCTTTGAATCAATTCAAAGTGTTCAAGGAAAATATGAGAAAAGACATGAAGGATATAAAGGGTGTCTATACAGAAGAACACAAAAGCTTGAAAAAACAAATGACAGAACTTATGGGAATGAAAGGCACAACAGAAGTGATGAAAACAAAATGGAGACATACAACAGCAAATCTGAAGAGGCAGAAGAAACAAACGGTGAACTAGAAGACAGGACATCTGAGATACTACACAGAAAAGAACAGATGGGGAAAAATGGAAAAATCTGAGCGGGGTCTCAGGGGAACTGAGTGGCAACATGAAGCACACAAATATGCATTTTTCGGGTGCCTCAGAAGAAGAGAAGTGAAAAGAGGCAGAAAGACTAATGTAGAATATAATCAATGAAAATTTCCTAAATCTTATGAAAGACATAAAACTACAGATCCAAGAAGCACAGCAAGCCTGAATAGAATAGATCCAAATATACCTACACCAAGATACATACTAATCAGCATGCAAAATGTTAAAGACAAAGAGAATTCTGAAAGCAGCAAGAGAAAAGTAATCCATTACATACAAGAGAAGCTTCATAACACTAAGTGCAGACTTCTCAGCAGGAACAATGGAGGTGAGAAGGAAGTGGTATATATTTAAGATACCAAAAGAGAAAACCTGCCAACCAAGAATTCTATACCTGGCAAAGATGTCCCTCAAAAATGAGGGAAAGTTTAAAATATTTACAGACAGACAGGACACTGAGAGAGCTCATGAGCAAGAGACTGACTATAAAAGAAATACTAAAGGGAGCATTAGAGGCAGAAAGGAAAAGACAGGAGAAAGAGGTTTGGAGAAAAGAGTAGATATGAAGATTAGCAGGAAGGGTAATTAATGGGGCTAAAAGAAAGAAAATAATTAAGATATGACAGACACAGTCTAAAAGGAAAAATGTTGAAGAAACTACAGCCTTTATGGTAATAATATTAAATGTTAGTGGAATAAACTACCCAATCAAAAGACATAGATTGTCACTGAAAACCCAAGGACAAAAACAGGTTGAAAGTGAAAGGTTGGAAAAAGATATTCCATGCAAATAACAACCAGAAAAGAGTGGGATAGCCATACTAATAAGAGACAAATTAGACCTTTAATGTAAAAACATAAAAAGAGACAAAGTAGGACACTATGTATTACTAAGAAGGACAATTTATCAGGAAACCCTAACAATCATTAATATCTATGCACCAAGCTAGAGTGCCCCAAAATACATGAGGCAAACACTGACAACACTGAAGGGAGAAGTAAACTCTTCTACAATAGTAGTTGGAGTCTTCAATGCACCACTCTTATCAGTGACTGGAACATCTAGAAATGTATCAAGAAGGAAACAGATCTTGACTTGTATGATAAATGAACTAGGCTTAACAGATAATCACAGTTCATTGCACCCAACAACATTAGGATATACATTCTTCTCAAGTGCTTGTGGATCATGTTCCAGGACAGACCACATGTTGGGGCACAAAGCAGTTCTCAGTAAATTTAAGAATATTGAAATTATACAAAGCACTTTCTTGGATTGTAATGGAATTAAGTTGAAAATCAATAACAGGTGGAAGCCAGAAAAATTCATAAATTTACGGAGGCTAAGCAACACACTCTTAAACAACAAGTGAGTGAAGGAGGAAATAGAAGAGAAATTAGTAAACATCTCCAGCAAATGAAAATGAGAACATAACATATCAAAACTTATGGCATGCAGGGAAGGCAGTGCTGAGAGGGAAATTTATTGTCCTCAACACTTGTATTAAAAAGAGAAGAAAGACTAAACATTGAGGACTTAACTACTAAACTAGAAGAATATTATTGAATACTTTGTAGAATTCATGTGAGGCCATCTGGTAGCAGACTTCTTTTTCATGATTTTTCATGACTGATTCAATCCCTTTATTTGCAATTAGTTTGTTGAAGTGTTCTATTTCTTCTCAAGGCAATGTTGGTTGAATTTATTCCTAGATATTTGATTCTCTTCATTGCTATTGTAAATTGGTAACAATACCAATTAAAATATGTACAACTTACTTTACAAAAATAGAAAACCAATAATCAAATTAATTTGGAAGGGTAGTGTGTCCTGAATAAATAAATCTGGAAGAGAGGAAAGAAATGAGAGATGACACTCTACTTGACTTTAAAGCATATTATAAATACACAGTGGTCAAAACAGCATGGTACTGGCATAAAATTAGGTGTACTGACCAGTGGAATTAAATTGAGTGTTCAGAGGTAGACCCTCACATCTTTGGCCAATTTATCTTTGATACGGTGGTCAAGTCAACACAATTGGGAAAGAGCAGCCTCTTCAACAAGTGGTGTTTGGAGAACTGGATATCCATATCCAAAAGAATGAAAGAGGGCCCTTATCTCAGACTTTATACAAAAAATTAACTCACAATGGATCAAAGACCTAAACATTAGAGCCAAGACCATAAAATGTTTAGAAGAAAGTGTAAGGAAATATCTAAAGGATCTTGTGATATCAGTTGTTCCCTAGACCTTACACCCAAAGCACAATAATTAAAGAACTAGATAAATGAGATTTCTTCAAAATTGAACAATTTCATGCATCAAAAGACTTTGTCAGGAAATTAAAAGGAAGCCTATGCACTGGGAGACAATATTTTGAAACTGTTCTAGTTTGCTAGCTGCCAGAATACAGCACACCAGAGATGGATTGACTTTTAATAAAAGGAGATTTATTTCTTTAGTTCTCCAGAGAAAAGGCAGCTAACTTTCAATTGAGTTCTTTCTTACATGGGAAGGCACAGGGCGATCTCTGCTGGCTTTCTCTCCAGGCTTCTGGGTTCCAACAACTTTCCCCGGCGTGTTTCCTTTCTGCATCTCCAAAGGCCTGGGCTGAGCTGTGAGTGCCGAGATGAGGTATGCTGAGCTACCTGGGCTGTGCTATGTTGAGTCTCTCATTTAAGCACCAGCCAATTAAATCAAACCATTCATTGCAGCAGGCATGCCTCCTAGCCGACTGCTGATGTAATCAGCAACAGATGAGGTTCACACACCATTGGCTCATGTCCACAGCAATAGATCTAGGCACCTTCACCTGGCCAAGCTGACAATTGAATCTAACTACCACAGAAACCATATATCAGATAAGGGTTTAATATCCAGAATATATAGAGATCCTACAACTCAACAACAAAAACAGAAGCAACCCGATTAAAAAATGGGCAAAAGACATGGACACACACTTTTCTGAAGAGGAAATACAAATAGCTCAAAACATATGAGAAGATGGTCAACATCACTGGCTACTAGAGAAATGCAAATCAAAACCACAATGAGATATCATCCTATACCTACTAGAATGGTCAGTATCAAAAAACAAAACAAAACAAAAGAAAACAGAAAATGACAAGTGCTGGAGAAGTTGTGGGAAAAGAGACAAATTTATTTACTGTTGGTGGTAACATAGAATGTTGCAACCACTCTAGAAGTTTGGCAGTTCTTCAGGAAGCTAAGTATAGAATTTGGCATATGATCCAGCAACCCTGTTACTAGGTATATATTCAGAGGATTTGAAGATAAGGATGTAAAGAAGACATTTTCACACTGGTGTTTATAGCAGCATTATTCATGATGGCAAAGAGATGGAAACAGCCCAAATGACCATTAATGGATGAGTGGCCAAACAAACTGTGGTATATACATACTATGAAATATTATGCAGCTGTAAGACAGAATAACATCATGGAGCATATAATAACAAGGATGAGCCATGAGGACATTATGCTGAGTGTAATTACCCAGAAACAAAAGGACAAATACTGTACAGTATCACTAATATGAACTAACATTGAGTGAACTTTGAGAGTTAAAGTTGAGGACACAGGTTAGCAGGAGAAAGAAAGAAGGTAAAAATCGGGTATTTGATGCTGAAGGAATACAGGATGTTCAACAAGACTGATTGCAAAGACCCAGAAATGGATAGTACAATGCTATCTGATGGTAGCACCATTTGTAAGTACACTGAACAAACACTAAAAAATTGATCATACTTCAATTAGAGGTATGAATGAAGTTGATCCTGGTAGGACTAAGTTAAATCAGACTAAAGGTTAATGAATGATATTGACTGTATTTTAAAACATTAACTTCTGAGTGAGACCAAAGGACCCTCAATCTTGGGGCTTGCCCTTATGAAACTTATTGCTGCAAGGAGAAGTTAAACCTACTTATGATTACACCTAAGAGTTACCCCAGAGAACCATTTTTGTTGTTCAGATATGGCCTCTCTCTCTAATCCAACTCTGCAGGTAAATTCACTGCTCTCCTCCCTAATTGGAACATGATTTCCAAGTTGTGTAAATCTACCTGGTAGTATGGGACTTGACTCCTGGGGATGAGCCTGGCCCTAGCATCATGGGAATGAGAAAGCGTTCTTCACCAAAAAGGGGAAGAGAAACCAGACAAAACAAAGTTTCAGTGGCTGAGAGATTTCAAATAGAGTCAAAAGGTCTTTCTGGAGGTTATTTTTATGCCGTATATAAATATCCCTTTTCAGTTTGGCAGATATTGGAGTAGCTAGAGGGAAATACCTGAAACTTTTGAATTATAATCCAATAGTCTTAATTCTTGAAGATGACTGAATAACTAAATACCTTTTAAAGTATGAACCTATGATTGTGAAAACCTTGGACTGATTCTCCCTTTATCCAGTGTATGGACAGGTGAGTAAGAAAAAAAAGGACAAAAAAATAAATAATGTGGGGGTATGGTGGTTATGGAATGTTTGGGGTATTCTTTTTCCTTTTGTTTTTATTTTTCTTACTATTTTTATGGTTTTTGGAGAAATGAAAGTGTTCAGAGGTTGATTGTGATGATGAGTGTGTAGCTTTGTGGTGGTTCTGTGGACCACTGATCGTACACTTTGGGTGATTATATCGCAATAAAAAATCATTGAAGAAAAAATGATAAGTGAGATTTTGAACAAGAGGGACATCAGAACGCTTTTATTTCTGTCACAAAATGCAAGTAGCCAGGTAGATTTAGTTGAATAATGCTGTGTGTGCAAAATTTTAAGAAGCACACAAAGGACTACTAGCCTAGAAAAGTATATGAAACCAGAACAGTCCACTGTCCCCATGTGACATTGAGGAAAATATTTACCCCAGTGAAAAACCTTGTTCAGTTATACTTTTCTTTCATTGATGGAGGATTCTAGATCATTTCACTGAGCCAACTTAATTATTACACACTTTTTAAGCTGGTTAGCAGGGAGCAAACTAGGAGAGGACCATGGTGTTGTTAAAATGGTGGCTAGAAAGCTGTGGTTACTAGGTAGTATTGGGTCTGAAGATGAGGCTTCCCAAAAATCAAGGCAATCAGTGGGGCCAAATCTGCCTCATTCATCACCCATATCCTTAAAACAGGACAAGATGGGATGACCGTACCAGATAACCTAATCAGCATCTACGGTAGCAGCTGACTTGTGCTGTACTTCTTACTCTTTCCTTAGTCTATGCTCCATTCCCTCAACAACAGAACAAAGTGTGGGGTATTAGTCTGTTAAGCTGCCAGAATGTAATATGTTAGGAATGGAATGGCCTTTAAAAGGGGAACCTAATCCATTGCAAGGTCACAGTTGTAAGGCACCCAAAGAGGTTTAAGAAAGACTGACGCTGTCTGGAATTCCTCTGTCAGCTGGGAAGGCAAGTGGCTGGCGTCTGCTGGAGCCTTTGGCCTCTGGACACCTCTGCCAGCTGGGAAGGCACATGACAATGTCTGCTAATTTCTCTCCCAGCTTTTTGCTTCATAAAGCTTCCTCAGTGGTGTTTTCCTCCTACTTCTCCAAAGGTCTCTGGTTGTATGGACTGTCAGCTCTGAAGCAACTATTTTTCAAGCGTCTGCATCAGCTAGCATCTCTGTTGGCTGTCAGTTTTCTTAGAAACGTTTTCCCTTTTAAGGGACTCCAGTACACTAATCAAGACCCACCTTGAATGGGTTAAGTCACATCCCCATCTAACCAATAGGTCATACTCACAATTGGGCACGCCACATCTCTGTGGAGATAATCTAATTAAAAGTTTTTGCCCTGCAGTATTGAATCAGGATCCAACCCACAAGATTGGATCAGAATTAAAACATGGCTTTTGTGGGATACATAATAGCTTCAAACTGGCACATATGGCTTCTCAATAAGGCTTTATTTTCTCTTCCCAGCTGGATAAAATGACAAGGTTACAGTTTGGAGGCTGTGAAAATGTCCAAATCAAGGCATCATCAAGGCAGTGCTTTCTTCCCAAAGACTGGCTGGCAGTGATCCTGGGCTTCTCTGTCACATGGCAAGGCATATGGGGGCATCTGCGGATCTTGCCCTTCTTTTCTGGTTTTGTTGATTTCCACTTCTTGCGGAAATCTCTTTCTCTTTCTGTATTGATTCCATTCATAAAGGATTCCAGTAAGATAATTAAGTCTCTCCCTGGAGGAGATGGGCCACACCTTAACTGAAGCAGCCTTATCAAAAGATCTTAAGATGGGTTCACTCCCATTGGAATGGATTTACTTTTAGAACATGTTTTACTGGAGTACATACAGCTACAAACAACAATGGGTAAGTTTAATGCCAGTATTTTACATTTTTCATTTGTAATGCTATTTTTTACTTCTTATAAGTCTTAAAATTCAAATGCATAAAGACAAGAGTAAATCTTTGTTGATGAATACTTGATGCATAAAGATGTAATTTATGGTAAGAACAACATAAAAAGGAGGGTTAGAGGGGTATAGGTACAGTGTTTGTGTGGCCTTTTGAAATCAAGTTGGATTTAACACAAATTAAATTGTAATAGATTTAGGATGCTAAATGTAATCCCCATGGCAACCATAAAGAAAACATCTCAAAATTTTATACATAAGAAAAAGACAAGTAATTCAAAATGGCTCATTATAAAAGATCATCTAAACAAAAAAGAAGGCAGTAATAGAGGAAAGGAGGGAGAAAGGAGGGACAGAGTGGTATTACAAAAGACAGTGAGCAAAATCGGAGAAGTAAATCTTGCCTTATCAGTAATTACTTTAAATGTAGATAGTTTCAACATTCCAATCAAAAGACAGAGATTGGGTGGGCCACAATGGCTCAGCAGGCAGAGTTCTCGCCTGCCATGCTGAAACCTGGGTTCGATTTCCGGTACCTGCCCAAGCAAAAAATAAAAGACAAAGATTGGCAGAATGGATAAAGAAACATGACCCAACAATACTGTGTTTACAAAAGACCCATCTTAGATCCAGAGATACAAAGAGGTTTAACTGTAAATGATGGGAAAATTTATCATGCAAATAGTAATCAAGAAAGAGCTGGACACAATACTCTAAGTGTAATTAGTAAAGCAAAGTGTGAATATGGTTGAATGAGGGAGCATAGAATTGTGTATGTCACCAGAAGGAAAGTTTGAGGATAAAAACCAGGACTGTATAATTTAGTGAAAGCTAGAGTGGATAATAATGGTGGTTAATTGTAGAAATATAAGACAGTTCTTACATGAACTAGAACAAACCTACATCACCATTTCAGGGAGTTAAAATAAAGTGTTCTATGGGAAGAAAATGCGATTAATGTAAACTGAGTTCTATAGTTAACAGTAACATTATAATATTCTTTCATTAATTATGACAAAGCACTATCCCAAAGCTATATGGCAATGATAAGGGGATTTGAGGGACATAGGATTATTTTTCCTTTGGAAGAAATGAGAATGTTCTCATACTGACTATAATGGTGTGTGCATACCTTTGTAGTTATACCAAGAGCCATCGATTGTACATTTAAGACGGATTGTATAGTGTATGAATAAAACTCTAATAAAAAGAGAGAGCTGAAGTGGATATATTAATATCAGACAAAAAGCTGAAGTGTAACTTACAGAAGGTAACAAGAAGTAACCAATGAAAGATAGAGTAAGGGAACTAAAATTTCAAGCTTTAAATGTCAAGAGGTACAGTTAAATGGAACAAGAAATATAGGTATAAGTATATAGTTTAGCTTTGAAAAGGCAACAAATAGAAGAAGTACAATACAATGCAGCATTTGGAGAAGAAAATTAAAAGAGTATAGCATAAGTAAACTACATCTTTATTTTCTTACATTGGGGGATTGATATATAAATTCTGCAGTTAATAGGTCAAGAAATAGTTGAATAATTATATTATCAAAACATGGGGCGTTTTCTTTAAAAATCAGAATCAGGATTGAAGATGTGTAGGTGGCAGATTGTGGCTTTTTAGAGTGAGTTTTTTTTTCCCCTGTACAATTTGGTTAATTATCAAGGACAGCTATTACTGTGGTAAGAATTCAAATAGGAAAAAATGGGTAGACTGCAGAAGAAATGTAATGGACTTTTTAATTATAGCTGGGATTATAAACGGTTTTATTTTTTCAATTTTACTAATTAAAGAATTTGCTAAATATAGATGTATTTTTGATAAGAAAATCAGAAATTTTCAAAAATAATTAAATAACATATGCCACTTTTGAGGATTTATAATATGCCATGTATTCAGCCAGAAATTTTTTATATATTTCAAATTTTTATATATTTTGCCTGTTTTGTAGAATGGTTTATCTTAATAGATCCTCTCCTTCCACAAATGAAGAAAGTGAGACTCAGTGCTATTTATTAAATAACCAAAGATCTATACACAAGGATATGTCAGAATTCAAGCCTAGATTTTGTTCCCTAAATTAAACTATTTTTGTGATACCACCCTTTCTTTCCTAAAGCTTATGATATCATGTGGGGATGTGGCCTATACCTTTAAATGAAAAACATGAAAGATTTGATGCAACTCCCTTATATACTACAGAAACAAATTTAAGACCTGGTACAAACATTGAGAAGATGATTTTAAAACAAAAAACAACATTGCCCCCACCCCTACCCCCCACCCCTGACTTTTGGCATTATTAACCCTGATTTACAAGTCTTTTCTTTCTTGGTTTTTTTTTTTTTTTTTTTTTTTTTTTTAATCTAGCGCCATTGATCCAATTGGATTCTGCACTCTGAAATATTAAAAGAGCTGGGCATTCTAAATAACCTCTCCTGCCCCTCTGTGCTTCTGTTACATTCTGTTACATTGACCTACACTTGTTAAGGGTGTAGAATTCCCTACAAGCATGCTTAGCTTTAAATTTCTCATCACCAGTTGCTACCTGTGAGACATTGTTAGCCTCCTTTTGGTGCCTCCATTTCCTCAACTGTAAAAGTGAAATTAAAATGTACTGCAGCTGACAATGATGGTTGCCTTCCAAACCTCTATTCCTCCTTTTTTCCTTGAGAACAGAACCTCAATTTGAATCTTGGCAATATGCCCAGCTAAATTCTCCATTTATCTGTCTCCCTTCCAGCTAAGGGTTGCCATGTGACAGGTCCAGCCCACAAAGTGAAAGTGGAAGTCTGCCTGGGGTTGTGAAGAAAGCTTGTTCTTTCCTGATTTAAAAAAACTGACAGGCATGGCTTCTGGGCTTTCCCACCTTTTCCTGCTTTACTTACCTTATACAAGGACACAATGCAAAGAGCTAGGCCTACTATCTTGTGAGCATGCTGAGAAAAGTGTAATGAAAAAGCCAACAGAATTTCTGAAATTCTAACCTTAATATCAATGTCACCAGCTGCCTTCCCCTTCCACACCATGTCTTGTGAAGTAAGAAAAATAAATAGATTTAAGCCAGTGTAGGCTTAAAGTTTAGACCTTCTACTACATAGGCTAAATGCATTCCTAATTGAGGCTAATGCCTTTCTCAAAGGGCTGTGGTGAAGATAACATGAAATAATAGATAAAAGGAATTAAGATTAGGACAGGGGGAACAACAATAATTATTGGCCTTATCGGGGGGGGGGAATTTTAAAGGAGCATAAGATTCTTCAGGTTGAAATCCAGGTTTTTCATTTCACTAATGAGGAAACAAAGTCAAGAGCATTAAATGACTTGCTCAAGATAACTCATGTGATCTTTATTTCTCTTTATTAAGCAACTACTGCATAACAAGTACTTAGCAAGACTCTTCGTATAAGTTTTCATTGCATCAATATATAAAGAGTGTACTACACAAAGTTTAGCTTGCACATTAACAGAGTTTGGGGATTGGGCCAATTAAACCATCAATTCCCTTTACTGATTATATCAGGTTATTGTAAATTTATTGTGCAGTTCGCAGAATAAAGGAAATGGCTGAGATGCCAGACTTGGATGTGCAGAAACAAGAATCCAGGCAGCAGTATTCAGTCTTACCTTAGTCACAACATTATGTTGTATCAACTTCTACTCTTTTGTTGTTTTTTCCTGTTCTTGAATTCTACTTGAGTCAGAGAACTGCAGGGGATGGGGAGGTAGAAGAAAAGACCTGCTTTAAATCACATACTAACTCCTTGGTTAATAGAGGTAAGTCACCTTCACTGACAGCCCCACCACTGCTCACAAAGGGAGGGAAGCAATTCCCCAATAGGAAATTACTGTGCTGCCTCCAAAAGAAGGCAGAATGGATGTGGAATGGTAAAACAATCCCTATCCATGTACTTAAATCAGAAGTCTTGCAAAGAGTACAGAATAAATATGAGAGGCTGTGAAACTCAGATAGCACTCTGGTTATTGGTGAGGCTGTGGTGGAAAGCATGTGGAGTTCAAAGGCCCTCCAGACAGTATTGGAACCTAGCCAAGTTCCAGAGTTGCTTTAGCCAACACTCATGTGTCAGCATGTATTATTTTGTGATAGAAAAAGAAAGTAGTAATCCTACCTTCTTATTCTTTCATTATATCCAACCAATTCTCTTTTATGTTCTGATAAATCTCTACCTGGAATATATAATAGCTAGGATGCTTTTTTTTTTACCTTGCTTGTATAGACTTTAATAAAAGCAGTTTATGAAATAAGGTGGGTGCTTCATTGTAGAAAACTGGACCAGGTAGTCAATTAGCACATTTTTCTTCCTAGCAGAACTATTAAAATGATTAAGGGGCATTCCCCTCCCTAGCACAGGAAAAGGTTTTCTAAGCTGGCAGTGTATTTGACAGACTAATCTGTTGACCCCCATCTCTTATCTTCTCTTTTACCTTTGATTCTTAAGAAGCTTGACTTTTTACTATATCATCTTTTGTTTTTGTGGTTGCAGTGAATATTATTTTAATTTCTCCTCTGTATGTTAATTATTTATCTTCCACTTCATACCTACAAATTCAAGGTTCATTAATAGGTAGCAATTTTGCTTAAAAGCAAGGCATAATTGAAAGGGTAAACCTTTGAAATGGAGCTTTATTAAAGAGAACATACTATTTATATGGATGGATGTCACAAACACTTTTGTAGCACTGCATAAAACCTCTTCTCATTTATCATTTCTGAGCATTCTCCTCCAGCTTCAATGTGGCCTTGGTTTCCGCCACCTGTATCTGCAACTTTTATTTGGAAGAATGTTCTTGGGCTATTGGAGAGATTTTTCACAAAGGCATGGAAAAACAAAAGGGCTTGGAAATTTTCATCCTCTTGCCACCCATTGTCCAATAGCTAGTGA
>PVIY010018604.1:0-47288 GCA_004026745.1 Myrmecophaga tridactyla
GGAACTAAGTTTATTTTTTTCCAAAAGGAGACCTAATTGGGTCAGTACATTGTTCTATAGCCCATTTTTTTTCCCCTCTCAGTCAATGTAACACTACTTTCATATTCACATAAGGCTGGGGGTTGAATGGTTTATTCCATTCAGTTGGTCTAGTCTCTATTCTCATCCCATTAAGATATTGATTTCATTACATGGATTCATAATTCTTTCAGTATCTAGTAATAAAAGTCCTGTTTATTATTCTTCCTCTTAATAGTCCCTTTAGCAATTTTTAAGCATTTATCCTTCTGTATGAAATTTAAAATGATTTAAATACCCAATTCCAAAAAGAATAACTTTGAAGGAAATCCAATTGGAATTGCATTACACTTATAGCATAAATGAACTTTTGTGTTATCCCCCAACTCTTCTTTTTCCCACCAGCCCTAGAGAACAGATGCCTTCCCTATCAGTAAAACAGTAAGTCTTAATTTGAGGAAAACAGCGTTCCTGCACATAGTAAAGTAAGCTTGATGGGCCAACTTTCAATCCTTAATTTGAATATATACATAGCTGATCACAATGTGCCAATTCTTCAGCTTCACCTTCCTTTGTTGAATTCTTATAAAGCATTGCCCTGTCCTCTGGTCAGTCAACAGTTGAGCTGGGGTAGTGCTGTCTCTCCTCTCATCGCTGAGGGCAAGACCATATGTAAGCCCCCTAAAAAATCTGCTCATTTTTTCTCCAAGATGGACTTGTCCTGGTCTTTCTTTGGTTTGTCATACTCCTCACAGATTGGTGGAAGGCTGTCTTATTACACAGTGACACTACTTATGGATTAATATTGGGAGAAATAATATAGGATTAAATCTTCCCTTTTGAGAATATTTATATCTTTCTAGTTCTTCCCGTCTCCATGGAGGAGATGGAGACCTGGGCTGGGTGTGTGTGTGTGAAGAAATGTTAGCTTTATTTAACCAGTTTGCACATTTGAATATTTAATGCTCTAAAACCTTTGCAGATTATACAGTTTATATGCAGTTCAAACTATTGAACAAAAAAGTAGGTCCCACAAATTTACATTTTTATTAGAGAAGTTGTATGTAGGTTTACAGAAAAATCATGTATGAAACACAGAATTCCCATATACTGCTCTATTATTAACACCTTGCATTAGTGTAGTGTATTTGTGCAGTTCATAAATGAACATTTTTATAATTGGACTTTTGTTTTATGTGCATCAATATTATTTTATTGTTGTCTTCATATAAATCTTAACTCTCATGAATGGTTTTTTTGCGTTTCCATAACCAGGTACTCATTGTTAGTTTGAAGAAAAGTATTGATATTTGTACATTATGTATTGTATATTGTGTATTGTATATAATATTGCATATTGTATAATATGTATTGCATATTAATTAGGCTAGGCTTAGTTGAGTGGTTCTTCTGCTGGGCTCAGCTGAACTCACTCATGTGACTGCAGTGTTCTCAGCATAAAATCCTTAAGGATTTTATAAGAAATAGCAGTTATTTATATCAATTGCTTTTTCAGTATTTATTTATATTATCATGTAATTTTAATCTTTATTTGTCCATTGTAAATTTTTTTATACTTTCTATACTGAGCCACCTTCATATATGTTGAATTAAGCCTACTAGTTCATAACAGCATCCTTAGATATAATGCTGAGTCCTACTTGCTAATGCTTTATTAGTAATTATTGCAATTATACTTTTAAATATAATTGATCTATTACTTATTTTATTGATTATATGTGATTTTTCCATTAAAGTTTTGCTGATATTTTACAATTAATGGAGAGTTTTCCCATGTTTTTCTATGGTCTAAAAAAGTTTAAATAGCATTAGAATTACCTTTTCTTTAAAGGATAAATAGACCACTCACTACTCTGAAATGATGACAGTCCTTTATGTTTGCAAATTTGTCCCCAGGGTTTCCATATGGCTACTCACCATATGGAAATTATGATTCCTTTCTTTTTCCTAACTTGTCTCTTAGTGCTTTCTTTATATATTATTCCTTAGTGAGGGGTAGGCGATTAGAGGGTTATAGAGCACCCCATAGAAAAGAAATGGATTTGCAATGCCCCATCTGGTCACAGGCCCTGGAGAGAGATGAGGTAGTTCTAGGAAGGCATTATAAATCTCAAGATCTCCAAGGCCCTGTTTGCCAGCATCTAAGGATAGTCCTGTTTATCAGCTAGATAGTGCTATATAAAAACCACACCAAATATTAGAAGCTTACAACAATGACCATTTATTTATTTCATGATTCTGTTGTTTTGCAATTTAGGTTGGCCTCATTGAGCAGTTTTCCTCCGTTCATCTGGGCTCCCACATTTCACAGCAGTCACCCAGTTGGCTCTGCTTCTAGGAAGTGGCTGGTGGAGTGCCGGGCTTACAGGAGTGACTTGGCCACAGACTTCATTATCCAACAGACTAGGCAAGGGACATCCCATAACAGAGCAAGTTAACCAAGACCAGCATTCCAGATGCACAAGGAAAAATAGTATTTACTCCTTTTATAAAGGACTCTACTAATAGGATTAAGACACATCTTGATTGAGGTGGTTCACACTTAACTGAAGTACCTGCATCAAAAGGTCCTAATTACAATGGGTTCCTCCCGCAGGAATGGATTAACTGTAAGAAATGTATTTTGAGGTGTGCCTACAGCTCCAAACCACCATACGTATTTTGATTCATATCAAACTTTGATTTCTTTCAGGTAACTTTTCCATCACTGCTCTAAACATAAGCTTCTGATGGTGGTTCCAATCTTAGGACTTTACTCTTGTAGTTACAAGTGCACTCTTTATGTTACCCAATCCCTCTGGCTCTGTAAATGGTTCAAGAAGAGACACATTCCAGAAAAAGTTCCCTTACCTGACTTCTTAGCTGTAAGAATGAGTCCATAAATTTCAGATGCCATGTCCTTCTGAGGTCATATAGGGAAGCTAATCTGTGATAATGAAGCCAGCAGGACGTAGTGGCAAGTATGAGAGACAGTGAGGAGGCCCCAGTGTTATTTGAGTTCCTGGAGCACAGGGCTCCTACATCCAGCTCTGCCCCAGCCTTTTCTGAAGTATAGTTTCTAGTTAAATAGGAAAATAAATTTCCCCTTTTTGCTTAACTAATTAGGATTGCATTTCTTTTGCGGACAACTGGGTTATCCTTGAGCAACACAATGTACATGCCAGCATGCTTTAAGTGTGGAAAAAAAATACAATTTTTTTCTCTCTGAGGCGGTAGTTTACTCCCCTTAAATGTATTTCCATTTAATTGGTGTTTTTCCTTTCTAAATTGGGAAAGAGATCCTGCGTTCTGCATTCAGGGTCTGCAGGAGAACAGCTTTGAGGCAGGTACCTGCTGCCTGGGGAGGGGCTGAATTGCTAAAAATCTGCTGCTTGATGAGGGCTTTCCAAGAATACTTACTTTCAGAGATGTTTGTTTTCTGTAATTTATCTGCCCTTGTATACAGCTGGGAAAAATGCAATACCACCTCCATGAGTGTTTACCCCTTCAGGGGATATGGTTTTGTTTTGTGGAAATTTGTTTCTGGGAGACTGTTTTCCTGTCTAGATATATTCAAGGGATGAGGCACACAGTTAATTCTGCCAAAAGGCCAAATTAAAACTACGAAGCTAAAGTTTCAAAGAAGAAAGCAGGACAGTTCCTTAGATACTGTGACTTAATGCTTTTGGCATGTTATTTATTAAACAAATATAAAAGGTTTGTGGGTTTGTTTTTTTTTTTTTGGTAAATAGAATGTTCGTACTGAGGACCTCAATTCTTCTCAATTTTGAAAATTTTCTTACATGGTATTATTAATTGCATTGTTGGTGAATTAAATTATTTCTGTGGCCTTAAATCTACATGGCTACATGTTTCAGATCTTTGAACATGTACCATACTTGGTAAAACTGGGAGTTTCATATAGCATATTTTACTCCATTAAAAAATGAGGGAATTTCATTAAAACTGAAATGGCTACAACTTTTTAAGTTTCCTGTTAGTATGTTTGAACAACTCTGGGCTGTAACAAAAAAAATTTGGAAAATAATTATCATGACATTAGATATATAATATAGCAGTATAATTGGGATACTATAATCCACAATACTAACCACCATCCAGCTGTCTTTGGACTTCTATGATTGATTCTTGGGTATCCAGGTTTTATGTAAAGATTGCATGGAACACTTGTTATTTTCTCATAGAACTTTATGAGTGTGAATTTTCCATTTTCAAATTTGGTGGCTTTTTTTTTGCATGAGCAGGCATCGGGTATCGAACCTGGGTCTCTGGCATGGCAGGCGAGAACTCTGCCTGCTGAGCCACCATGGCCCACCCTGGTGGCTTTTTAATATTACTTTTATTGTGTTTCATTACCTTCTTGACTAGGTTTGGGATGGTAGAAAAAATATTAAAGTAGGGTGGTTGATATCTCTGCATATCCTAAAAGCTTCTGAGAAATTGAAATTAGGCTAAATATTGATCAAGAAATACTCAGGATAAAAACAAACTTTTTGTCACTGGTTTAATCTATTATTTCCAGAGTAAGTCATTTTTTGCTTAATTGTTGTTTATGTATTTGCTTGTTTATTTATTTTTTCTTAATTGCTTTTTTTTCACAACCCAAAGGAACAAGCCCTTTATTTTGGACCTCTTTTCTTGGGGTCGGAGGTTGAGGGGAGATCTTTAAACTGTTTCTTACAAAATGGAACGAAGACTCCCAGAAAGATAGATAGGCACAGGCTTGGAGATAGAGCAAAAGGATGTCACCTGCCTCAATCTGAGACTACAGTGTATAGATTGCCAAAGGCATAACTGGTTAGGGTTTTTAGAGATTGCTATACATTATTAAGCAGTGTCACTGCCTATGGCAAAGCACTGAGGAATGATCCATGGAGAAAAAGAAATGGATTCAAAGAGTAGGGCCAGGGGAAAGAAAGTATGAGAAAAGATTTCAGACAAAATCTCTAAGGCCAGTATTTGTGCAGATTTTCTCTTTCAGTCAGCCTCTAAGTGAATACATTTATTTGTGATGCTAGGCAATTTATGCCTTTGAATTCCCAGATGTTTCAATAAGGAAGAGGATGAATACTTTTAATTTTTTTTTTCAGGAAGTTTGTGCAGTCTCAGATGATATATGCCTGTACTTATGGGAGCCTAGTCTAGGACATTTTTTCTGAGGGTCATGCTTGCTCAACAGTTCAAGAATTCAGTACTGCTGAATTCAGAGGCAGCAGTTCAGTACGTCTGTCCCTGCTATTCTCATGGCATTGCATCATGGTCATGGTGTCACCACTGTAGCTCCAGTGATCATTTTTGCATTCAAAGCAGGGAGAACGGGGCACATTCTAAGTGAGTACATTTAAAAAACTGACATAATTTGGAAGCTTTTTAAAAATCTGTTCACCACGAGAACTCACTGCCCTCCCTCTTACATGGGACATAACTCCAAGGGGTGTAAATTTCCCTAGCAACATGGGATATAACTCCCAGGATGAGCCAGGACCTGGCATCAAGGGATTGAGAATCGCTTCTTGACCACAGGGGGAAGAGAGAAATGAGACAAAATAAAGTTTTAGTGGCTGAGAGATTTCAAACAGTGTCGAGTGCTTATCCTGGAGGTTATTCTTATGCATTATATAGGTATCACTTTTTAGTTTACGGTATATTGGAGTGGGTGGAGGGAAGTACCTGAAACTATTGAGCTGTGTTCTAGTAGTCTTGATTCTTGAAGACGAGTGTTTAAGGATATATGTCATTGATAATGTAAATGTGTGATTGTGAAATCTTGTGTCTGATTCCTCTTTTTTCCAGGGTATGGACAGATGAGTAAAAAAATATATAGATAAAAATAAATAAATAAATAAATAATGGGGGGAACAAGGGGTTTTAAAATAAATTGGATAGATGGAAATACTAGTGGTCAATGAGAGGGAGGTGCAAGGTGTATGGTATGTATGAGTTTTTCTTTTTATTTCTTTTTCTGGAGTGAGGCAAATGTTCTAAAAAATGATCATGTTGATGAATACACAACATGTGATGATATTGTGAGCCATTGATTGTACACCATGTATGGAGTGTATGTGTGTAAAGATCTATCAATTAAAAAAAAAATCTATTCACCAGAAAGAGAAAACTGTCCCAGAGCCTTCACCCTCTAACAGAATTTCACTGTGTTTCTTTGGCCAAAATAAGATCATGTTGCCAGCCCTTGTTGCAAAGAAAGGCTCCAAAAGTGGGGAACGAACAAGTCATGATTCCTGTATCTCAATCAGGAGGAAGCAGAATCTCATACAGAAATCTGCTAATGAATGTTGGAATACAATATGCTTATCATACACATGCACACATACATGTACATATAATATACATATAATCAAAGAAAGGTAGAAAACTTCATCTCAAAATAGAACACTTCATCTCAAATACTTCATTTTTATTTAAATATGTCTTAAAATAAATTGACATCTGCATAATGAGAAACTTTTTTTTCACAGTATTCAAATTAGAATGCCTCTGAAAACAAACATGGTCCTAGACCAGGGATGGGCAAACTTTTCCTTTAAGGGCCATTTAGAAAGTCTTTAGGCTTTGCAGGCACACTGTCTCTGGCATAACTGCTCAATTCTGTCATTGTAGTGTGAAAGCAACCATAGACAATATGCAAATGAATTTCCACATATCAGGAAATAGTATTCTTTAGATTTTTTCCAACCATTTAAAAATGTAAAAACCATTTGCTAAGGGCTGGATTGTGTCATTCACCCATTCCCACCCAATTTGTTGTTGTCTTTGCAATGCAAAAAAAATTGTCATATATTAAATATATCAATCTTTTTTATTGTTTCTGTATTTTGAGTCATAATTAGAAAATAGTTTTCCCACTCTCAGATTATATAGGAAATCACTTCTATTTCTTTCAGTAGTTGCATGGTTTAGATTTTTAAATATAGATCTCTCATTCATTTGAAACATATTCTATTCACTCTGTCAATTTTATCTTTTGTCAAGTGTTTATTGAGTTTTAACAACAGAATTTCTTAAAAACCCATATTTTCCCAAGTGCTTTGCAGTGTCATCTTTATCATAAAATAATTTTCATATGTACTTGGATAAATTCAGCACTTTTCTCTTCCACTGGTCTGCTATTCTTATATCAATACCACATTGTATTAATTATCAAAGCTTTATAATACACTTAATGTCTGGTAGGACTACTCCCCCACCATTGTTTTTTTTCAAGGATTCCCTGACTGTTTTTGCCCCTCTGTTTTTTATCATGTGAATTATAAAGCCAACCTCTCTAACTCCCAAAACAAATTATCAGCATTTTCCTTTGGCCTATGCTAAAATGATTTATCAACTGAAGAAGTCACTCTATTACACTCTATATTTTTTCACTTCTTCAAGTGTAGTTTTGTGTCTTTCAATAATATTTTTAAGTTTTTCCGATATAAGTTTTACATATTCCTTATTAAATTTCTCCTAGTTTTAAAAAAATCTTTATTCTTTGTCTATAAACAAAGTTTTCTCTTTCATTATATCTACTGACTAAGCAGGGCTTATAAATCGAAAGACTGTTGATTTGTGTGTATTAGCTTAATATTCTGCTACCTGTCTGAATTATCTTAATGTTTGTAGCAGTTTATTTTTAATAATTCTCGAAGGATTTCTAGATATACAATTGTATCATCTACATGAAGAGATAGTTTTATTTTTTCATGTCAATTCTTATGCCTATAATTTTTTCCTTTGTTTAACTAAGGTTTAATTATTGTTTAATACCTTCCATATGATGTTAAATCATGATGATGATGATGATGCTGGACATATTTCTGAATATCCTCATTAAATAAAATAGATGCTGACTCAAGACTGATTTAGAGAGATGCTTGATAGATCAATTTATTTTCAGATATTATCCATTTATATCCATTTTATTAAGTTTTTATTTTTCACAATTGATTGAATTATATGAAATTCCCTTTCAAATGGAAAAGATCATATCATTTGTTCTTCTTAGACCCATTAATGTGATGGATTATATAATGGATTTCCTACACTTGGAACAGCCTTAGATTCCTGGAATATATTCTGTAATTCCTGTTATATTATTTTACGTGCTATGAATTCTGTTTGCTAAAATTCTAAGATTTTTGCACCAATATGCACAAGTGAAATTGGTCTCTGTATTTTTTATGTATAATCTTTATCAATTTTAAGAATCAGTATTACATGGTAGAAGAAGGCTAATCCTGAGAGATGGTTTAAAATGTTACAATATAGTTTTATTTTTTCCCTTTACTTGATGATGTATTATACCCTTTGAACTAAGTGGAAGATATATATGCCCTTTCCCCCTGGTAGCCTGCTAGGTATTTTATCCATCATAAAATCACCTGTGGTTTTGCAAGCCAGGACAATCCATCTCACTAATTGCCCTCAGGTCCCTAGTGGGCCACTACGAGTTGTGCTAGTAAGAGAGCTGTGTCTCTCACAGAAGGAATGCAATATGAAGTCAGAGACTGGAAGGATGGATTTATACATGTGTCCATTCTAAATTGAACAAATATCCCACATTTCACGTACAATTTAAAGTGCTGAAGGTTAGGTGTTGGCTTGCTCTTCAGATTTGCTGTGATCATTGATTCATATTTCATCATTTCCAGTTGGGAATACTCCTATGTGTTAACATGACAGAAAGTAAAATCAAGATATCAGCATTTAAAAAATTATTGACAGTTAGCAAATGCACCTGAAGTATATCCTCTTTCTTAAATTATTACCGCAAATAAACTGCCACTTCCTTCTCATGGACGCATGCTATTTAAAATCTTGCCTCTATCAATCCATGTAGAATAATCATCAATGAGATTGATGTAGAATTTTTAAACTTTAGTATATTCTTATCATTCATGTTTTAATTTCATTTAATTTATTTTAAAACATAAGTTCCACAAATTTTATAAATGATGTTTCTTCCTCTTCCCAGGTATGAGCTCTGTTCTCCATGAGAACTCTTAGTTTAAAAGTCAAACTTACAGTAATTTACACATATTTTTGTACCAGAGAGACAAAAATGCAAGTTTATTGATCACATATGGGTCTTTTTTCAGCTATGCCTGAAAACAGTGTAATCATCGTCTGTAGGCTCATCATAATAATAATCAATTGTTATATTGCATAAGTGTTCAATTCCAAATTGTGGATATAGTCGTAAAATCAATGAGGTGATCTTAAGAAGCAAGGAGTTGCTGGGACTACTGTTAGAGGTTATTGATATCATTTTTTCATCCTCTTAATCCTGTCCATATGATATGTGAAAATACAATAATTGAATAAATATAAGATGATATATAGGTATAGGGGAAGGTAAAGTTAGATAGATGTCTTCTGTCCTCCTGGACTAGCTAATGCTACTGGCCAAAATGTTTGTAGTAGTGATATGCCGGGGAGGGGGAAGAGCTGTAGCTTTACACCAAAAGAACTGTCTCATAGGCAAAGTGAAAGAGCTGAGATGAAGTACTATAGCAAACGGTACAAAATTGCCACCTCCTCACAGAAGTTCAACCCAGGAAGAGAAGATGAAACCAGGGTAGAAGTTACTGAGTCAGACTGGCAATCAATATTAATTTTTGCATTAAAAGGCAATTGTAAAATAATAATAATAATGGATCTTGTTAAGCCCATGAAAAATAAACTCCAATTACTGTTTAATAAGTTTTAAATAGGCTTAATGAAAGTTCTAAACAGTAGTTTTTATATAAAAGCACACATTTTAAAAATAATACAGTAATATTATATTGTTCTCTAATTAAGATAAGATTTTAATTTTTTATCCATTTATTTATTTATTTTGCATGGCAGTCTCCGGGAATCGAACCTGGGTCTCCAGCACAACAGTCGAGAATTTTTCCACTGAGCCACCGTTGCCCTCCCAAGACAAGATATTTTTAATAATGAAAATAACATTTTCATAAGTTAATATTTCTTTGCCTCCTGTGGTTGTTCGAAGCTGTATATACCCTAGAAAAGAAAATGTTCTTAAATTTAACTCATTCCTGAGGGTGTGGACTCATTGTAAGTAGTATCTTTTAGTGAATAGGATCTTAAATTGAGATGTGGCCCACCTCATTCAGGTTAGGTCTTAATCTAATTAATTTAGTCCTTTATAAAAGGATAAAAGACAGAGAGAAAACATAGAAAATGCCCCAGAGAAATTGAGCAAGAAAAGCCAGAGAAGTTAAAAAAGATAGAAGATGAGAGACAAAACAGAGAAAACAGAATGAAACCCATAAATGGAGCAGCCAGAGCTGAGGGCAACAAAACCCAGGTGAGAAGAACCAGCAAACACTGCCATATACCTTGCCATGTGACAGAGGAGTCCAGGATCACTGGCAACCTGTCTTCAGGGAGACGGTATCATCATTTTTTAAAATTATAGTTTATCTGTATTTCATTGTAAAACCCACTTAAGGCTGCCATTCATACTTATTATACCAATTCCATGTTAATAACGTTATGAATATACATATTTAATATTTTTATTGAGAAATCTTCACACACATACAGTCCATACATAATGTACAACCAATGGCTCACAGTATCATCACATAGTTGATCATTTTTAGAACATTTGAATCACTCCAGAAAAAGAAAGAAAAAGGAAAAAACTCATACCATCCCATACCCCTCACCCTTCACTCTCATTGATCACCGGTGTTTTCAATCTACCCAATTATTTTTATCCCCCACTATTATTTATTTTGTATCCTTATTGTTTTACTTATCTGTCCATACCCTGGATAAAAGAACCATCAGACAGAATGTTTTCACAATCATACACACACATTGTAAAAGTCATATTGTTATAAAATCACCTTCAAGAATCAAGGCTACTGGAATACAGTGCAACGTTTCAGATACTTCCTCCAGCCACTCGATTACACCATAAACTAAACAGGGATATGCATAAAAATAGCCTTCAGGATAACCTCTCAACTTCGTTTGAAATCTCTTAGCCACTGAAACTTTATTTTGTCTCATTTCTCTTTTCCCCTTTTGGTCAAGAAGGCTTTCTCAACCTTTGATGCCAGGTCCTGGCTCATCCCAGGAGTTCTGTCCCACATTTTCAGAGAGATTTACACCCTTGGGAGTCATGTCCCATGTAGCGGGGAGAGCAGTAAGTTCACCTGCTGAGTTGGCTTAGAGAGGCCACATCTGAGAAACAAAAGAAGTTCTCTGGGGATGACTCATAGGCATAATTATAACTAGGCTTAGCTTCTCCTTTGCAGGAATAAGTTTCAGAGGGGTGAACCCCAAGATCGAGGCCTCAGCCTATTGATTTGGTTGTCCCCACTGCTTTTGAGAATATCAGAAATTCCCCAAATGGGGAAGTTGAATATTTCCTCCTTTCTCCCCAGCACCCCCAAAGGGATTTTACAAATACTTATTTATTCACTGTCCAAATTACTCTGGGATATTTTGGGGTATCACACTAACCTGTACAAACCAACAAGAGCTAGTGCCCTATTCAAGATTCCATGTACTTATGCTGTTCAATTAAACTGACTATACAAGTTAAATTAGGTAATACACTACCCAAAATATAAATTTTGCACCAAATAAACATCTCTTCCTTGGTCTCACACAGAAGCTAAAGTTTAAAAATATGGACATATCATCCTTTACCCTCTATCCTAATTTAACTTAGTCCTATCCAGATCAACTTCATTCATATCTCTAGTCTCATCACTTTTTCAACTTTTTAAACAGTCCTGTATGGGATAATGCTGACTTTCCTAGCTTTAGAACTCTAACTTTGGGTCTCAGGTGTCACATAAATACCTGAAGTTTCTAGGAATGACCAAGTTATATACAAACAGCCCACTATCTCAGAATTCAGAAATAACAGCTGCAACTCCTGAATATATGTAACTGGTGTAGGAGCTTATGATCTGGGATCCTTTACAATAGGCCCCAACCTGATAACCCATGCTCTTGACTTCAATTCACTGAGTTTGTACATTATAGTTAGTCCATATGAATGAGGCATGATATTTGTCTTTTTGTTTCTGCCATTTCATTCAACATGCAGTCCTTAAGATTCATTCACCTAGTTGCATGCCTCACGACTTCATTCCTTTTTGTAGCCACTCAGTAGTCCGTTGTATATGCTTCCTTCCTTCAATCATTACACCATTAGGCTACCTCCATCCATTGCAAATAAACACCAGTGTGCAAATGTCCATTCATGTCCCCACACTCAGTTCCCCCAGGTATATACTGAGCCACAGGGTTGCAGGATCATAAGGCAACCCCACTCTAGCCACCTGTGGAACCACAGCACTGCCCTCCAGAAGGGCTGTAAGGAGGTATCGTCTTGATGATTTGATTTGAACATTTTCATAGCCTCAAAGCTGTAAGCTTGTAACTTAATCTATCCCCATTGTAAAAGCCAACCCATTTCTGGTATATTGTATTTTGTCAGCTTTAGCAAACTAAAACACCTCCCTTAATTCTATGGTATTTTATCTCTATCCCAGAGACCCAACTTCATGGGCAATCTTAAGCCTTGTTATAACACAAACACTTGCAACTCCAGTAATCTAGTTTCCATTCTCTCCATCTTTCACTCCCTTACTCCTTCTGTAGTTATCCTTCCACCTTAATGAGACCTTTCATTTCTTCACCCTTCTATTTTCATCCTATTATTTCTCTTTTTTTCTTCATTTCCTTCCTATTCCCTTTGTTCCATCACCTCAACTACTCCCCTCCCGACATGCTGTTCTCCCTTGATTTCTGCTCCCTTCATAAAACGTGGTACAGAAAAGAATTCCAACCATCTCAATCCCTGCTCATACTTCTATCAGTACTCCTGAGCACTGTTGAAAAAATTGCACACTATAAACTAATGACTTGACTTTTAATTATGCCTCACAGTGCCTAACTGTCCTATAGTTCCTTATTCAACTCTCTGTCCAAAGTGGTTATTTCAAAACTTTTCCCCTCTTCTTAGGCATTCACCCCTACCAACACCTCCTTATTCTCACTGTACAATCTCACCTCCTGCTCCACCACTTACCATTACATTACTCACTCTTTTGGTTTGCTCTTGCTGCTGGAATACAATATACCAGAAATGGATTGGCTTTTAAAATTGGGACTTACTAGGTTACAAATGTATGGGAGTTATTAGGTTACAAATTTGTAGTTCTATGGCCATGAAAATGTCCAAATTAAGGCATCCAGAAAAAGGTACCTTGCCATTGAAGAAAGGCCACCAGCATTTTGAACACCTCCTTCAGCTGGAAAGGCACATGGCTGATATCTGCTTGTCCTTGCTCTCTATTTGTTGATTTCAGCTTCTGATTCCAGTGGCTTTCTCTCTGTCTGTGAGCCCTCTTAGCTTCTCCAGGGTAGACTCTGGGTTTCATCTCTTAGGTTAGCAATTTTAAGTGTCTGTGTCTTGGTTTCTTCCTTCTGCTCTCTGTGTTGACTCTCAGCTGTCTCCATGTTTTCTGCCTTTTATTCTCTCCATACAGAACTCCAGTAAAAGGATTAAGATCCACCTTGAATTGGTTGGGTCACATCTCCATGGAAATAATCTAATCAAAAGGTACCACCCAAAAATAGGTCTGCCCCCACAAGATTGGATTAGAAGAGCATGGCTTTACTAGGATACATAACAGTTTCAAACCAGCACAATCACATACACAGCAATCTTTTTCTCTTTCTCTCCAGTCATAATGAAAGAAGCAAGCCAATCCCAATCTTTGTGTTCTGGATCTCATTCTTTTCCCACCTCTTAGGGGATTCATTTACTTTATTATACTCTCTCCCACATTTAAAAAAAAAACTCTCTGTATTGGCTTTATATCAAACATCCTTGGTCCTCTCCCATCAGAAGAAATACTTGTGTGACCTGATGCACACCTCGGATGGGTTTCTAATTCTTATCCTTCCCTCCTCAGTAAGACAGTGCCACTCTCTACATTTCCTTGCCTCCCGCACACTCAGTCTTTTGCATCCATCTCTCAAATGAAGTTTCCCTTGATTGCCTTGTTGCGAAGTCTAAAAAATCCAATGAACAACTTCTTGTCCCTTTATTATTTGACTTCTTTATAACATTTCACATCATTATTCAACCATATCTTCTTAAAATCTTTTCTTTGCTTCTCTATATCCACACTTTTCTAGTTTTCTTTTTAATTCCTAAGTCATTCCTTTTCAATCTCCTTTGCTGATTGTTCTTCTTCCACATGTGGTTCATATGTGTGTATGTGTATCTGTTTCAGAGATCTGTCTCTTACTCTCAGTGCTCTTATTTTGTCATTCTAGCTAAATGTTGCATTCCACTGCTATGTATTTAACTAATTTTGAACATATGTCTTCACCATTTCCATATCTCCAACTTACATATTTCTTCCAAATTAATGTATTGAAATGCTTATTTAATATTTCCCATTATATAGATGGTTCAGTTTCCAGAACTGAAGTCATCATTTTACACCCACCTCAAAGTTGCTGTTACTTCTGTGGCTCCCTCTTATAGAAAGTCATGAATATCCACCCAATTGGCCAAGCTAGAACCCTGGAGTTATCTTTGATGCCCCCTTTCCTTTTATGACCATGTTCAATTGATCGCCAAAGCTTGTTGATTATTCTTTCTAGAAATCTCTTGATTTAGTCCGTTTCCTGTATACTTACTGTCCTTGGTTGGCAGAGACCAGGATCTTTTTTCACCTGTAGTACAAGAACTTCCTTACTGGTTCCATTGCCTCCTGTCATGCTGCTTTTCAATTTTGATAATTCTAAGATGTAAATGGAATCAGATTTGAAATTGTTCAGTGATTCTCTGTTTCCCTTGGGATATAATCCACATTTGCTAGAATATAAGCAATTCTCTAAACTACTTGCAGTTCTCAGATGTGTTCTTTCTTTTTTTCCCTTCAAGCTGAGCATGCTATTTCCTATGCCTAGCAGAAACTAATACAAATAGACCTAATCAACTGCTCATCATTTAGGCTATCTCTTTTTTTTTTTTTTTTTTTTAACATGGGCAGGCACCGGGAAGCGAACCCAGGTCCTCGGTCATGTCAGGCAAGCATTCTTACCTGCTGAGCCACCATGGCCTGCCCTAGGCAATCTCTTTAAGAAGCCTTTCATGGTTGCCTCCAAACCAGGTTAGATATCCCATCTATAGCACTGTACAACAATGGTATTTTTCAAAACTACATTTCCTTTAATATAACATTTTGCAATTACTCCAAGTTTTCATTTACAAATTATCCAGTCTTATTTTAGATTCCTCTCTCCAGATAGCTTTCAAGAATCCTCATGTAATGCTTACCTGTTCTGTAAGCAGTCCTGGTGAGTGCTTGTCACTTCTGCCAGAAATCGTCTCCTAAACTACTATGGATCCAGAGTAACTCATGCTTACTTCTAACCAGCTTCTTCAAGGAATAGCTTACCTATTCCCACATCAATTTGTTCTACATGTAGATAAAAGCCACTCATTTAACTCTTTCAAAATACAGTCAAGAACAACTCATCATGTTTAACAAGTTTTACTAAATGTTTGAGAATTAAAGCACATGTCAGAAAGTTACTCATATTGCTTTTAGCTATTCCTGGGGATCGCAGTACAAATCCACAGTCAGAGACAAAATCCAGCTTGCTGGAACTTCTACATGGAAGGTGCCAACTCAAACCCCACCATCAAGAATTTCCTTGATTTTCAGAACACAGAGACCAGTCTTCCACTTCCTCAGCTTCCACATGATTAAAAACAATTTCTTATATGTTCTAGCTTCTATGGTACAGACAAGGCAACCAGAGTGGTTGGTGGTACATTTCTTTTTTTCGTTTCCTCTTTTTTTTTTTTTTAAATTTGCATATGGGCAGGAGGCACCAGGGATCGAACTCCAGACCTCCAGCACGGCAGGTCGGAGCTCTGTCTGCTGAGCCACGGCAGCCGCCCGGTGGTACATTTCTAAGAGTCTGTCTCTCAGAAATAAATTAATGTATGAAACACTGAATGCCTTTTTACCAAGCCCAGCCCAATTCAATTTCATAATTCTTCCTCCAATCAGGGAAAAGAAGGTCATATCTGCATAGGTTTTAAAACATTGTTGCCATCTCATCCTCTTCTGTGAGTAAACATTTGAAAGAAAGATACACAAGTCTGCTAACAACAAATAATTTTCAGAAACAGCCTCATCTAAATCCACACTTAGAGAAATAAAATTTCTGCAACTACAATCTCTTTAAAGGGACACCTAGTTACAATTCTGTATGATTCACATTTAACATCTCACTGTGAAACATTAGCATTGCTTCACTGGTGGTTGCATCATTTTCAAAGAATAATCTTTTATTATGTTTGTCTAATTACGAACACTTTCATATGATTTTCTCAACAATTTTACTCTAATGATTTATCTATTTTTAGAGAGAAAAATCTACTAGCAATTTAAAAATAGTAATTTGCCAGCTTCAAAAACTTTGACATGCCATTAATTTCCTCATTAAACACAGCACAGTACTATAAATTATTTGTTACTCTTCTGTCGCTTCCATTTACCTGAGAACATGAATTTTGTCCCTTTTTTGTGTGTATCCCTTGCACTAGGTAAGGGACTTAGCACATAGTAAATATTGTTGAATAAATGGATGAAAGGACAAATGGAGAAATAATTCAACTGCCTGATAATTTATTATACAACTACAAATATATCTGCCTGAGCTTTTTACTCCTCTAGTCAAAGAGGATGAGATGTCTTTCCCTTCTCTCTGGTTTAAAGCTAATTCTTCTCATTATACTCTGGATTCCATCCTTTCTTGCTTCTCAGTCAATCTTCTCCATCAGTGTTCCTTATCATATATATATATATGTTGCATGCATATATATACACAGTAGGAAAAAAACACAAACACATTCATATACACTACACATACAAATACATACACACATACATATATACATAAACACTACATAGATATATACATATGCATATAAAGCTTCCACTATGACTCTTTTCCTTAAGCACACAAATTGCTAGGACACAATTTGCATACAAATCCCTTTTACCTTTGCTTTTATATGTGATATATGATATGATATGATATTATATACACTACATTACTTGATATTATTTTATATTTATCCTTTCCTTCCAGTCTTGTAAGAGTAGGCTATATTCTTTGCATCTACACCTTCACCTACTTTTTACTCCTCAAACAGCTACTGAAATTTGTTTTGTTCCAGCATCATCAACTAGTGGTCAAACCTAATGTACAATTTGATCCTTATTTTGCTCAAACTGTCTACTATATCTAATACTGTTGATCATCCTTCCTTTCTTCATGTTCCTTTGCATTTTGTAATACTGTGATAGCCACTCCTTTCTGGTGTCATTTTTCAGGCTGCTTCTTCCTCTGCCTAACCTTTAAATATTGGTGTCAGCAGGAGTCCCTTTCTTGGCAGTTTTCTCTTCTTAATCTGTCCTCCTTCCCATGATGATCTCATTCTCCCTCGGTTTAACTATTGTGCCCTGCTTATGACTTCCATACCCAACACCTCTTTTCTGAATTCCCATACAAATATCCATTTACTTTCTAGAAGTCATATGCTTTTTAATGAACCACAGGATCTTAAATTCAACTTCTCTACAACTGAATTCATCATCATCCCCTGACCCCCGACAATTCTCTCAATCCCATCTTGGTGAGTTTTATGTGCTCAGACACTGAAAATGAAAAACAGAAAACAGCAGAACTCCTGGCATTGCTCTTGACTCTCATAGTCCTTTTACTCCCCTCCCAAATCTAATCAGATGTTTTGCTGTTGGAACTTCCTAAAAATTCCTCAAACATCTCTCTCACCCACACTGCTACCACTCTATCCATGCCCTCTTCTGCTGAGTCCACCTCAGCAAACGGTGAGATTGAATGGAAAGCGATGCAGAACTTAAGAGAAAAACAACACAAGAGAAGATTTAAAGATGGGAACAGGGGACTCATAGCTTCAAGCACTGAGAGCCTAGACCCTGAGTTCCTCATCGTATACATCGAGAAGCTTCAAAACAGAAAGTATCTTTCAAGGTTGTTAGTAAGTTGTTTTTTGCCTGAACTGCCACATCAACATTATTCCCAGGCCTGCCATACAAAGCTCAAATGTTTCCTTCTGCAAATAATCATGTGCTCACCCTGTCAGGAACTGGTGTTCCAAGGTCCTCACCCCATCTGCGTTACGGAAACATTCTGACTTTCGGGCATTTCCCCACACTCTTCCTTTTGAGAAACATTACGTATTTTACTATCTTCCTTCAGTGCTTCCAGTTTTACCATTTCTAATCAATTGTTCACTCTTTTGTCATTGTAACTTTTCTAAGTCATAAATTTGATGAGGTCGTGCTCTTTCATGAGTACCATAAAGTGTTAAGGAGAAAGGCAGGCATTCGAGACCATTCATGGTCTGGTCGGTCCATACACGTCTCATTCTTCGTATTCCTCTATGCTCCCAGAATCCTCACTCTTCAGCCCTATGTCTCTCCAACACACAAATCCATTGTCAAATCACACCAGGCTTCTTTCAGCCCCCTAAGGGGTTATGCTTTCCTTTATTCACATATTTTGCCAATGTCATTTCCAACATGGTGAGTAGAAAGAGTGTCTTGCCTTTTTGTATTTTTCTATTAGTAGAGATTCATCTCAGGAGGGTTACCTTTTCCAAGTATGTCCACAGACCCATGAAGTTGTTTTAGGTGATATCCTCTGTTCTTCTACAACACTCTGCAATTTCATAAAATAATATTTACTGAGCTTTATTGGAATTCTCTGTCTCCCAAAGAACTGTGAATTTCTTGCTTTTCAAGAAATTGACACCAATATTCATGGTGTCAAATATAATGATTAGCACATACTAGGCATCTATAATTGTGTAGTGAATAAAAACAGACTTGTTCAAAGCAGCAAATCTAACTACCCTCATTGTGTAGAACATGGGGAAGGAGCAAAGATACCAGTGTTTTATTTGGGCGTTTGTTCCCCTTTCCATGGAGAAATCCAAGATCAATAGAAGAAACATGCCACTGTTATGTTTGCAATGACGCCAATTTTCAGTAATTTCCTTGCAAAGGATTACATTTTGAATTTGAAATGTAAACTACATATGATCAATGGAAGGTGTAGAGGGAATAAGACTAGAAAAATGTAGTGAGTAGAAAGGTTACCTAATCCTTCCAACTCAAATCCTTTCCTATTTTCTAGTGCTATATCTATTCATTCATTATTCATTGATTACTGAGCACCACTATATGCCAGACATTGTAGTACATGCCAGGGTTACTAATATGGATAAATTTAACCCCTACCTTAGAGAAATTGATCCTGGATGAGAATGTACTTCCAAACTAAGTATTAAATATGATATGAGCTAATAAAGTTATATACCCATTCTTGTGAAAGTGCAGAGGAGGTATTCAGTGAGATGAGCAAGCCCAAGTAGCAATTAATTGTCACAGAAGTTGCCATGAGGGATATGATATTTCAGTATTGGGATGAGGTTGCCTAAAAAAATCGATTTACTTTCCTTTAAACCATTTTCCCTACATTTCTTCTATTTACTATTATCAACCAATATCCTCATCCTGCCCTTACCATAATTCAGTTTTTCTTTTCAGGGAGTTTAGCTCTTCATAGAAAGTAACAAATTCTGATTGGTGGCATCTTGATGATAGCCTTCTTTTTTTCTTTCCCAACAAACAGTAAATGGATTATTTTTAAAATCAAACTTTGTTTTCAAAATGAGATTTTCTTTTCCTCCATTTTTTTAAAGGTTTTGGGAATTCATTGTGCAACTTAAAGGACTTTGTTGCCCAGATGATATCTTCCTGGTAGATTCCCTTGCTCTTCTCTCTAATTAAAGAACAGTTTTATTCACATACCATACAATCCACACTAAGTATACAATCAATGGTCTTTGGTATAATCACATAGTTATGTATTCGTCATTACAGTCAACACGAGAACATCCTCATTTGTTTCAAAAAAAAGAAATCCCATACTCCTTATATCCCCCTATTATTGACATTTAGCTTTGGTATAGTGCCTGTGTTACAATTAATGAGAGAATATTGGAATTTTAACTATAGACCTTAATTTACATTAATTGTATTTTTTCCCAAACACTCTATTATTAACACCTTGTAATAGTGACATATGTTAGTTCTACTTCATGTAAGAACTCTCTTATATTTATGCAATTAACCACCATCATTGTCCATTCTGGATTTCACTAGTTTTTATCCTCTAGTTTTCCTTTTGGTGACACATGCAACTCTCATCTTCCTCTTTCAACCATACTCACACTGCACTTTTTAATTACATTTATAGTACTTAGACTTATTGTACTCCCATCACACAGTATTGCGCTGTTCATTTCTGAACTTTTACAATGAACTTTATTGAACATTCTGTACTCCTTAATCATTGATTGCCCAATTTCTGCCCATTTTCTATCTCCTGGTACCCTATGCTCTCAAGTTTAATTCTCAAGGTTTGCCCATTGTAGTTAGTACATATTAATCAGACCGTGCAATAGATATCTTACTGTTTCTTGGTTGTTTCACTCAACATAATGTCCTCAAGGTTTGTTCACCTCATTGCATGCCTCACAACCTCACTCCTTTCTGCAGCCACACAGTAGTCCATCAAATGTACACACCACAGCTTGCCCTTCAACTCATCAACTGATGGACCCTTGAGCTGCCTCCATCCATTGGCAGTCCTGAATAATGCTGCCGTTTCGTGTCCCTGCTTTCAGTTTTTCCGAGTATGTACCTAACAACAGAGTTGCAGAATCATATGGCAACCCTATACTTTGCTTCCTGTGGAACCGCCACAAGCCCTTTAGAGAGGCTCCACAATTCTACTTTCCTACCAAGAGTGAATAGGTATACCTCTTTCTACACATCTTCTCCAATACTTGTAGTTTTCTGTTTTTTCTGCTTTTAAACAGTTTTTTTTTCATGCACCGTAAATCTATCCTAAGTATGCAATCAATGGCTCCTGATATAATCACATAGTTATACATTCACCATCACAATTTATATGAGAACATTCTCATTTCCAAATTCTCATTCTCATTTCCACAAAGAAAAAAAGAAAAAATCCCATATCCCTCCATTATTCCCCCTCTTATTGACATTTAGCTTTGGTGTATTGCCTTTGCTGCAATTAATGAAAGAATATTACAATGTTGCTGTTAATTATAGACCCTACTTTGCATTAATTGTATTTTTTCCATATCCCATATCATTAACATCTTGTAATAGTGACATACATTTGTTCTTATTCAGGTAAAATCTTTTATTTGTACAATTAACCACCCATCATAGTATACTGTATGTTTCACCGAGTTATATAGTCCCAGTTTTTATCTTTATCTTCCCTTCTGATGCCATACATGTCCCTAGCCTTCTTCTTTCAATCATATTCACACTCAGTTTTGTTCATTGTGCTACCGTCATACAGTATTGTTCGATCCATTTCTGAATCTTTACAATCAATCTTATTAAATATTCTGTACTCTTTAAGCATTAACTGCCCAGTCTCTAGCCTCTTTCTATCTCCTAATAACCTGTGTTCTCAAATTTAACTCTCAGAATTTACTCATTATAGTTAGTTTATATTAGTGAGACCATACTGTATTTGTCCTTTTGTTTCTGGCTTATTTCACGCAACCTAATGTCCTTAAAGTTCATCCACATTGCCGCATACATCATGACTTTATTCCATCTTACAGCTGAATAATATTCCATTGTGTGTATGGCCTACAGTTTATCTGCTCATTAGTTGATGGACATTTGAGCTGTTTCCATCTATTGGCAGTTGTGAATAATGCCACTATAAACATTGGTGTATAGATGTCTGCTTGTATCCCTACTTTCAGTTCTTGTGAATATATACCTAATAATGGGATTGCTGGATCATATGGCAGTTCTATACTTAACTTCCTGAGAAACCGCCAAACTGTGGCACCATTCTACATTCCCACTAACAGTGAATAAGTATACCCATTTCTCCAAATCCTTTCCAAATAGTGCTCTATTTGTTTTGATAATGGTCTTTCTAGTAGGTGTGAGATATCTCGTGGTTTTGATTTGCATTCCCCTAGTAACTATTGAAGTTGAGCATCTTTTCAGACACTGTGCCAGTTTGAACCCCAGAAAAACCATGTTTTAATCCTGATTCAGTCTTTGGGGCAGCTGTTTCTTTTAATCCTAATTCAATACTGTAGGTTGGAAACTTTGATTAAATTATCTCATAGTGATGGGACGCACCCAATTGTGGGTGTGACCTTTTGATTAGATGGAGATGTGACTCCTCTCATTCCAAGTGGGTCTTGATTAATTTACTAGAATCTTTAAAAGGGGAAACATTTTGGAGAGACCTCAGGAACAATAGCGCCAACACATTCAAATGTGGAAAGAAGGCACCCTGGAGAAACCTTATAAAATGAGGAGAAAAAGCTAGCAATCACTATGTGCCTTTCCAACTGACAGAGGTGTCTTAGACCCATCGTCCTTTCTTGAATCAAGGTTTCTTTCCCTAGATGCCTTAGTTTGAACATTTTCATGGCCTTAGAACTGTAAATTTGCAACTTAATAAATTCCTTTTTAAAAGCCATTCTGTTTCTAGTATTTTGCACTCTGGCAGCTTTTGCAAGCTAAAACAGATGCTTTTGAGCCATTTGTATTTCCTCTTTGGAAAAATGTCTATCCATGTTTTTTGCCCATTTTAAAATTGGGGTGTGTTTTTGTTGTTGAGTTATAGGAGCTCTTTACATATTCCAGATATTAAACCCGTATCAGTTATATGGTTTCCAAATATTGTCGCCCATTGCATAGGCTGCCTTTTTACTTTCCTTACAAAGTCCTTTGGTGCACAAACATATTCAATTATTAGGAGATCCCATTTATATATTTCTTCTTTCATTGCTTGTGCTTTGGGTATAAGATCTAGAAAACCATCTCCTACCAGGAGATCTTTAAGATATGTCCCTATATTTTCTTCTAAGAGTTTTATGTTCTTGGCTTTAATGTTAAGGATTTTATCTGTTTTGAGTTAATTTTTGTATATGGTGTGAGATAGAGGTCCTCTTTCATTCTTTTGGAAATGGATATCCAGTTCTCCAAGCACTATTTGTCCCAGTTGAGTGGACTTGGCTGCCTTGTTAAAAATCAATTGTCCATAGATGAGAGTTTCTATTTTTGAACCCCCAATTTGATTTCATTGGTCACTATAGCCTTGTCAAAAATCAATTGTCTATAGAATGAAAGTGTCTGTTTTTTTTAACTCCCAATTTGATTTCATTGATTGCTATAATTTATCTTTATGTTAGTACTGTGCTCTTTTGACCACCATGACTCTGAAATATGCTTTAAAGTCAGATAATATGAGATGTCCCACATCATTTTTCTTTCTCAAGTTATTTTTAGGTATTTGGGGCACTCTACTCTTCCAAATAAATTTGATTATTTGTTTTTCTATTTCTATAAAGTATGTTATTGGACTTTTAATTGGTATTGCATTGAGTCTATACATTATTTTGGGTATAATTGACATCTTAACTATATATCATCTTCCAATCCATTAACATTTTATGTCCTTCCATTTATTTAGGTCTTGCCTGATTTTTTAGCAATGTTTTGTAGTTTTCTGCTATAAGTCTTTCATGTCTCTGGGTAAATTTTTTCTTAATTATTTGATTCTTTTGGTTGCTATTGTAAATGGAACTTTTTTCTTGATTTCCTCCTCAAATACTTCCTTACTAGTGTATGTACACACTATTGATCTTTGTATGTTGATCTTGTATCCAGCCGCTTTGTCGAACTTATTAGCTCTAGGAGCTTTGCTGTCGATTTTTCAGGGTTATATACATATAGGATCATGTCATCTGCAAACAGTGAAAGTTTTACTTCTTCCTTTCCAGTTTGGATGCCTTTTATTCCTTTTTCTTGCCAAACTGCTCTAGCTGTAACTTCAAGCACAATGTTGAATAACAATAGTGACAGTGGACATCCTTGTCTTGTTCCAGGTCTTAGAAGGAAAGCTTTCCTTCTTTCCCCATTAAGGATGATGTTTGTTTGTGCTTTTCATATAACCTCTTTATCATGTTGAGGAAGTTTCCTTCTATTCCTCTCCTTTAAAGGTTTGTATCAAGAAAGATGCTGAATTTTGTCAAATGCCTTTTCTGTATCAATCGAGATGATCATGTGGCTTTTCCCCTTTGATTTTCAACTCAAATGTATAATCAATGTTTATATACTTGCAATTTTGTTAATTTTGAGTTTCCTTAATAAGATTTCAACACTTCTTAAATGCAAGATCATTTTCTCAAAATCCTAACACCAATTTATTTCCTTGTGGGTGCTCAATAAATGTTTATTAATGCACTGCTGAATGTTCCTAACATCATTAATTGGAAGAAACGAGGTCTGTATTTGACAATTCACCTTTTTATTAATTGTGAAATGGTAAATTACATTGTTTCAATAACGGTCTTTCATCAGTATTCATTTTCTGGTTTTTGATATACAATTACTCATTATATATAAATTATTTCTCTCATTCTTCATAATTTCAATCTTTTAAATTACAGTTTCTTAATTTGTTTCACATGTAAGTAATAATAAATCATGTAAAGATTTCTTAAATCCTAACAGAATGTCTACATAGAATAGACTCCTCTATTGTAAAGGTCTTTATCTTAAAATCCCTCACAATCTAATAGAAATGATGAATAAACCAAGAGAAGGTATAACTTGATAATACCTATCAACTTAGTAAACAGGGTCAGAAAAAGCCAATCTAGGCTCTGCCACTTGCTCCCATATGACCTTGAAAATTTGTGTAAATTCTTTGAGTCTCAGTTTTCTTATCTGTAAAATAGAGTAGATATAAGGATCTAATAATCTAATAAATATTAGCACTTAGCAAACCACCTGAGAAAATATATATTAATGGCTTAGTTACTATTATTGGTGATGTTATTGATAAGCTAAAATTTCAATATGGTATGGCATTTGCTGTGAGAGAAAATACTGAATTAAAGAGGTTTCATACCTAATAGCACCTATACTTCTTGTTTCATGATTAAATATTAGCTTCACAAATTATAGCAAGATTATTTTCATTTGAACAGAAACAAAACAGAAAAATTTCCATTGTAAATTTTATTGTATAACTTTATAGAAGAAACTAGTTTCATCTGAGCTAGCTGTCCTGAAACTGTCCTGAAATGTTTTACTCATTTTATCAATTATTCCTCTAATGAAAGTGGGAAGTATATATTTTTAATAACAGGTTAAAGTCCACATAACTTCAGCAACCCCAGATATATCAGCCACAGTTACAAAATATCAATTAAAACTATGTGGGAGATTATTAAAAAAAATTAAAAGAAAGCACAAAGATACTCTTTCAATATGTGGTCAAATTATCAGGCCATTCAACAACTTGTGACTCAGTCTTTTACCTTCTTTTGGTAACACAAAATTTGATACAAATTGGACTGAAAAAAACCTATACCATTTCAACAGATCAGCTCTATAATTTTTCTATGTTTAGAGTAATACTATCTTTATAGATTGGATCATTCTATTAAAGGGAAAATGTAGGAAATCAATTTTAATGTTTTTAAAATCACTTTTTATATTGGAATCAATCAAATCTTAATTCTGCAACTATATGTTTAGAGAACCAGTGAGAGATGAATTGTGGATTTTCAGGCTCTAACGAAGAGATACTAGTTCCTATTCATCTTTCTAGAGTCTTTGTATATTTACCCTTGTATGTTTTCTCTAGGGAAATTACCTTTTAAGTTCTGAGAAACCATAGTTCCTCTTCATACTTTTAACTTTAAAAAATATTTTTATAACCTTAAGGTCTTGGCCTATTAACTCTCAAGCTCTTTAAAGATGTCTCATGTCTATATTATTGTATTCCTAGCGACTGAGGCATACCTTCTTCCCAGAGGTCATTCAACTTTTATATAACAAAGTATTACCTATTTGTTAAGATTAAAGGGCCCTCAGAAACTTATAAATTTTTATATACTTACACAGAAAACAAAAAATGTAATTTCTGCAAATAACGTTTCATTTTTTTCAAACTATTTTTAACTACATATTACCACATGTTGAATGTTATGTAGGAGAAAAGGTAAGCATTTAACTTTTAGAGAGTTAATTCATTTAATTCAGTTTAATCTTTCCTTTCAGGGAGAATACATTTTACTCTAGATAAGTATTTGAATTATTGTTGTTATGGCATTCAGTATTCTTACAAAGTCTTAACTAAAGAATTCCCAAATACTTCATTCCCGAATTCCAAAATTGTATTTATTAATAGTAATTAGTTATAATCTGAGTTATTTATAGCCTTCATTTAGTGAGTATAAAAGTACCCCACTTCTCTGGGGCCAGTTTTTCTTCAAAGGAATATTTATTAAATATTTCTTAAGTGTTTTGGCAGATGAGAAGCTGAAGTATTATTTGAGACTCGCGGCCTAGTTGGAAGCAGAGGAGAACGAGAAGGAGAACAAACAGTAGAAGGAGTTGAAGGAAAAGAAGGAGACAGAGGAGGAGGAAACAGAGGGGGAGGAGGAAGATAAGAAAAGGTAGGGAGGGAGAGGAGTGGAAAAAGAAGAAAGAGAAGGAGGGGGTGCAGAAGTAGTGAAGTAATTGCGGATGCACTCATCCTCCCCTCTAGAATCCCAGTGTTTGGGCCGAAGCCGAGTTTGTGCAAAGCACGAACTGGCGTTGCTGTGAGACCAAAAAGCATGCCAGACACAGAAGTAGACATAGATTTATTGGGACTTTTGAACAGGAGAGATTCTCCCATGGCTTCTGGTCTGGAGGAAAAGAGTACTGTGAAGGATAGGAATGCAGGGGAAAATACATATATGATTTTAGAACATAGACATTCCATATAGTATGAGGACATTAGACCCCTAGTATAATCATTAAAGGGACTTAAGACCTAATGTTTTACTAAGCTTGATGTTTGAGACTAAGATACCATCAGTGCTCTTTTACACTCATAATTACATTCTTCTCCCTCTGGAGAGATTGTTTACCTTTCAACCTATGGTCCATTTAGAAGGGGGCCTGGTTCCTGGGCCACCATACCCAGCCACTCTGACTTTGTCCTCACACTTGAACATACTGCTTAGCAAAACAGTAAGAGTTAACCAAGCCCACTAATTGAAAAAGTAATATAGCATCTATTTTTATTTCAACATAACCTTAGACTCTCATCTGACTCTCTACTCAAATAGCTTTTCAAAGTATTCCTTTCAACCATACACATAGTGCTCTAAACAAAATCTAGGCAAACATATTTTTCCTCTCTCAAGTTTCCCATGATGTTTTCTTACATCAGTGATGCTTTGTGGACACTTAGAGAATGGCACCGTGGAGAGCTACTCAGCCAGCCCACCCTTTAATCTGCATTAGCTGCATCACTCACTGGCTTTCCTAGAAACTCTCTCTACCTTGGCCACCACAGCACCTTTCTAGGCTCTCCACTAGTTTCTATTCCCAACTTCTAAATGTATTATCATGTTTACCTACCTCTACTTCTAAACAAAATTTTAGGCAGAACTCTCCTAGGTAAACAGTCCCCAGAGATCTGGTTTCTACCCTCTTTGTTTTCTTTTCCTTCAGTAAAGCTCATCTACTTTTACTTCCTTGGCCCTTATCAACCCTTCCTTTGGGTCTTGAGCTTCAGGTCTAATGTCCATCTCTGTTGGATTTTTACACTTGAGCATCTCAGGAACACAACAAGTTGAATATGTCAAAATAAATAAAGTCATAAACTTCTGTCTAAGACCAGCTCCTTGACTTGTATTCTGTTTTAGTAATAGGCATTAACATTCCCAACAGACCCAAATCAGGTGGCCTCATGCTTCACCCATACTCTTACATCCTGCATCCAGTTCATGCCCAAACATGAAATAAAACATCACAATGACTCTGAAATTTTTTCCTCCTTTTCTTTTCCTCTACCACATCTCTAGTTCAGAACTTCATCATTTCTTATTTAAAGTCTTTGTGGTCTAAATGACCTCTTCTCTTTAAAGTCTTCCCTTTAATTCTCTCTCAGCTATACCCCTACAACCTTCCTCAAGTACAGCTCTTTCAGTGATTCCCTGTTGTCTAGAAAATGAAGTCTAAATCCATTATTGATATCTAATACCTCATTAGTGTTGTTTTAGCATTATTTTAGCATTATTTACCATTAGTGCCCATCACATCACCCAGGCTTCAGCTTTGCTAGTCATTAGTCCTGAGATACAGCCTATGCTTTCCCTCCCCAATAGGTTTTACTTTTGCCAAACCCTGTGCCTTTCCCCTTCTTTGAGAACATATTATCCTTGAGGACTTTTTTCTTATCCTTTGTAAGTGTCCCACCACACTTTATTCCATAGAACAGGACTACATTTGTTTCATTCATAGCACTTCACATCTTGAAATTCTTTAAGGGATTTCATTTGTTTATTCTCCAAGCCTTAAACATCTGCAAGGGCACAAATTAAGATTTAATTCATCTTTCAAAATTTTTTGTCCATACCAAATTTTAAAACGTTTTAATTTCTGCTAATATACATTTTCTTTTATGGTCACTTTATCTAACCAATCTAAATCTTCCAGGTCATATTTGGCAACTTAAATGTTACCTAGATGATTTGTTTCTTCTGTTTTATATAATAAAACTTTCAGAATCTTCATTTTTAGCCATTTTCAGTTTAATTTTTATGGTTGCTACCAATAATATTCATTATTGATTGGAAATAACTGATAATTTTGCTTATTCTTTATCTAGTTTATGAGAAAAATTTGATCAATTTGGTGAAAGATGGAATAAGCAGGGAGGGGACAAAGGGAGAGAAGAAGCTGACGACACTGACAAACTGACTCACAGGAAGGAACTCACTGTCTCTATACTGGGAGACAGAGAGAAAGAGAGAGAGAGGTTGTAGCATTGCTGATCTCCCCACAGTTTTTGTTCAGCTCAGAAATAGCATTGTTCTCAGTTTGAGCTCCTTGTGTTTTGTGCAGCCCAGAAAATTCCTTGAGTTGAAAGGCTGAAAGTCTGGGATATTGTGGTGCTTATTCCATTTGTTTCCCTTCTCGTAGAGGTCACAGTCACAGTCCTGTGTTGTCTGTTGTCCAGTGTCTAAAACCATTTATTTTATCTATTTCACCCTTTATAATTGTTTACAGTGTGAGGGCTAATTTGATACTGCTTTCCATGACATGGTTGACAGCAAATGTCATTTACCATTCATTTGTGTTGGACCTATCTTTTGTGCTGAAGTTGGACTCCAGAATGGGTCTCAAAAGAGCTAATTGAGAACTCTGTGTACAGAACAGGTTTCATGGAATAAACAGTAGATTCCACTGTCATGTAAATGGGTGAGACAGCGAGGTGGAACCATTAAGTCTATTAAGAGAAAATTGATGCATCTCCTTAGGATGCGAGGCTTGGCTTGCCTATCTTTCAACTTTCTGGGAGGTCACTGAGGGAAGGATGCTGGGGATCTCTGACTAGTCTCTGGCCATTCACTGAATCTTATCTTATACTTGATCCCCTGATTTCAATCCACTGCCCCTCCCTTCCCTTGTGCCTAGTGTCCCTGTGTTAAGGACTTCTCTGATTTCATCAGAGAACACTCCCCCACAACTCCTACTGAGGAGGGGTAGATAATTATCTGGCTATCTTGGGGAAGAGGAGGTGACTTAGATATCCTATTGGCTCTAACCACAAAATACCCCGAGAAACCTATGACTTTCCAGCATGTCTCCTACTGCCACTCCCATCCTGGTCACCATCTTCTCTTACCTGAATTTTATTAACCTCCTCATAATTGTTCTCCTGTCTCCTCAACTTGATCTCTTACAGTCTGTTCACCACATAGCAGCTAGAATCATCTTTTCCAAGCACAAGTCTCTATATATCCTAGATAGGCTGAAATCTAAATTCCTGACCAGGGACAACAAGACCTAACATGCTGTTGCCCCTACACATTGCCCAAATTTTCTTCTTATCATTTCACTTCTGCTCAATCCACTCCAATGACCCTGGTTTACAACCTCACCCTTGACACAGGAAATTTTTTTTTAACTTTTTTTTATTGTACAGTATAACATATATACAAAGCAAAGAAATAAAAAGCAATCATTTTCAAAGCAGTCTTCAAAAAGTGGTTACAGAATAGATCCCAGAGTTTGTCATGGACTACCATATGATCCTCTCATATTTTTCCTTCTAGCTGCTCCAGGATATAGGAGGCTGGAGGGTATAAATATTTTTTTATCATCACAAACAACTTTTTTTTCCTACTTTTTTTGTGAACAATAACATATATACAAAAAAGCTATAAATTTCAAAGCACCTCACAATTAGTTGTAGAACATATTTTAGACTTTGACATGGGTTACAGTTTCACAATTTTAGGTTTTTACTTCTAGCTGCTCTAAAATTCTGGAGACTAAAAGAGATATCAATTTAATGATTCAGCATTCATATTCCTTTGTTAAGTCCTATCTTCCATGTATAATTCCACCACCACCTTTGATCTTTCCATGCCTCTCAGTGGGATTGTTTGGGCTATGGAAATTCTAATTTTTTATATTGGAAGGATCTGTCACTCATATGAGGTAGGGAGATGGAACCATCTGATGTTCTGGAGAGGCTGGGCTAGGTTTCAGGACTTATGGGTCCCTAGGGACCAGGGACCCATCTGGAGGTTGTAGGTTTCTGGAAAGTTACTCTAGGCATGGGACACTTGTGGAATCTTATATATTGCCCTAGGTGTTCTTTAGGATTGGCGGGAATGGTTCTGGTTGGGGGTTGGCAGGTTATGATAGGTAGCAAGGTCTACCTGAAGCTTGCGTAAGAGCAACCTCCAGAGTAGCCTCTCAATTCTATTTGAACTCTCTCTGCCCCTGATACTTTAATTTGACATGGGAAATTTATACTTATTGTCTCCATTGCTTGAAATTTTCTTCATACAGTTCTTCATTCCTCTCACTCAGGTCTTGGACCAATATTACCTCCTCAAGGAAGCTAACCCTGATTTACCCATTCACTCATCACCTAAATCCTCTATTCCACTTCTAGCCATCACTCTCAATTCCTTTATTCTGCTTTTTCTTCATAGCACTCAACACAACCTGAAATTATATAATTTAGCTATTTTTCTACTCATTATTTTCTGTTTCCCTAACTAAAATGAAAGCTTCCTGAGGGCAGGAAAAATATCTATCCTATTCCCTGCTGTATCCTCAGTGACAGAATAGAAAATACCTGGTATGTAGTGATGGCTCAATAAATATTTGTTTGGATGAGTGCATGAACATTTGTTGTCTGAAATTTTGTAGCATGCTGCTTTGATAGCATTATTATAGAACAGCTTCATCATCATTACACAAAATATAACAAATTAAAAGACTTAATCCCATTTGAAGCAAATGTACTTTATACAGTATGCACATGGTTTAGCATAAAGCTACAAAAGAAAAAATGCAAAAGGAAACCCAGAGATTATTCAGTCATCTCATATTGTAGAACTCTGTGGGCTCCAGTGGTCTGCAAAGTTCTCTGATATAACTGAGTCACAAGCACTTTATAAATCCACCAGAGCATTTTCTCTCATTACGTTTCTGTCTTTCAGAAAGGAATATATTCTCATGCTTAAACAACATTGAACTCAATTCTCTTTAAGGCTGAAATCAAACCTTTTATTTAACTAATTAGGCCAGGCTTATCTAGATTGGCTGTCTATATTAAAGTATCAATCAGCCAAGTAATTTCTCTAAAGAAGAATGTTATAATGAAAAGGGTATTGGGATCCAAATACTGACTTCTGGTCCATGCATGATCCCTAGTCAGCCAGGTAAAACTAGGCAAAGCACTTGGCCTCACAGAGCAGAGAATGGTAATTTTGACTATTCAACCTTCTGCAGATATGTGAGTCAATGTGTGTGAGCATGTATATGGATGTGTGTGTGTGTCTATGTAAAAGAGCAAGAAAAATTCAAATAAGATGCAACATGTAGAAGTACTTTGATACCTAGTACTTAAAATAACAAATTATTATTACTGAATAATAACAGCTAACATTTACTGAGCACTTATAATATTCTAGGCACTACTCTCAGTGTCATCATTCCAGTTAATTACTGGGACACACAGCAGTGAAGTCACTTACCCAAGGTTATCCAGTATGCTGGTTTGAAATGATGTATGTACCCTAGAAAAGCCATGTTTTAATCCTAATCCCATTTTGTAAAGGCAGTCGTTTCTTCTAATCCCTATTCAGTATTATATGTTTGAAACTGTAATTAGATCATCTTCTTGGAGATGTGATATAATCGAGAGTGGTTGTTAAGCTGGATTAGGTGATGACATGTCTCCACCCATTCAGGTGGGTCTTGATTAATTTCTGAAGTCCTATAAAACAGGAAACATTTGGAGAATGAGAGATTCAGAGAGAGCAGAGAATGCTGCTGCACCATGAAGTAGAGAGTCCATCACCCAGCACTTTGGAGATGAAGAAGGAAAATGCCTCCTGCGGAGCTTCATGAAATGGGAAGCCAGGAGAGAAAGCGAGGAGATGACCCTGTGCTCACCATGTGCCCTTCCAGCTGAGGGAGAAACGGTGACTGTTCGCCATGTACCTTCTTAGATGAGAAAGAGACCCTGAACTTCATCGGCCTCCTTGAACCAAGGTATTTTTCCCTGGATACCTTTGATTAGACATTTCTATAGACATGTTTTAATTGGGACATTTTCTCAGCCTTAGAACTGTAAACTAGCAACTCATCAAATTCCCCTTTTTAAAAGCCAATCTGTTTCTGGTATGTTGTATTCTGGCCGCCAGCAAACTAGAACATCCAGTTAGAAAGCAGTGGTCAGAAATCAAACTGAGGAAATCTGCCCCTAAGATCTCATGCCTCTAGCCATCATATAACATTGCTGCACCAATGCCTTGGAAGACATTGTGGAGGATTTTTTTTTTCTTTTCAATTTGCTATTAAATGAGCTACATATAGGAGAGCCCTCACAGTGTCTGACCCGTGGTAGGGGTCCCTTATATAGGAATGCCTTTCTTTTTCATTACATAACCCTGTCTCTGTTGAACTTGCTTGCCAAGAAACAGAAAGTTTCTTCCTATAGGCACTTTTGATTCCAGTAGGTCATTCTACTAGGTTTAGGCTTGTCACAAGTTGGAATTGGTACATCCAGAATAGAGGGTCATACTAACAATAATTTCCACTCTTTTTGTAATCCTTTCTAATTGCCAGGAATTAGGCTAACCACTTGCCGTGTGTCAACTCATTACAAAAAGGCTTGAAAAACTTAAACATTCTCTTAAGCTTTTAATATACTTTTTAATACACTTCTGTCCACTTCATGGACTTTCTGACTGTCATGGGACCAGGAACTTCGTGGCGAGAAAAGGGAGCTCTGTCAGTCTTCCGCTTCCCCTTCAATTTCTGCGCTCTCTCTCCTCACCAAACATTTGCTCTCATATGAGCAAAGATAGATTTATCCTTAACTAATGTTTAAAAATGTAAAAGATTTTTACTTCTTCATGAACAAAAATAAGCATTTATTGATTTATCTCAGCCTACACCTGAGGAAATGACTCACCTGGGATTAGATCATATTTGGCTTTTGATTCCTCTGGAGATAGTTGTTTCAGCTACAGGAGTAAAAAATAGAGGCCTCCTTACAGGGCATGGCTTTAATCTATTGATTATGAGTATAGGTGAGTATGTGTAATTGTCTGCAGATTAGTTCTCTAAAAAAAAAAAAAGAAATAATGACTTTATTGTTTTCCTTTTTTTTTTTTTTACTCAAAGAAATAGTTGAGGGAGGAGGAAGTATTATCGTGCAGAAAGCATGTAACAGTTTATTATACGTACATTGGTTTTGTTCCTAACTATATCTGGAAGGGCTCTGAGCTCTGATTGTAGAATTCCTGGTTCTTTGAACGATGAATCTTGCTACGGCTGTGCCTAGGACAGTGAATCTTTATCCAGGCATGCCCCATGGCCTTGCTTGGCAGACAATCTGATGGCTTTCCAGACAACCATAAGCAGCATTTTCTTTAAATTGCTCATCCAAAGGACATTCAGAAACCTGCAATATGTCCACTTTTTATCAGAAGTCTAGAGAAAATGGATGACTTGTAAACAAAATCCTTACCTACAGAAGCCCTTTGGGGATATACAGTTATGTCTAAGCCCTTAGAAACACTGACGCCTCCAATTTATCACAAAAACAAAACTAGCTTTCATCTTTGAAACAGAGTACCCAAACAGAAGCCATCTGAGGTAAAATCTTAACATGAAATGACCCTGCTGGGTGGACATACTGATGTCCCTATAATGTTCCCTGTTACATAAAATAGAAAATATGAGGTCCTTCTTGTTTTTCTGTAGACTGAAGATTTTTCTTGTTACAAGAAGAATAGACTGCATTTCTTGTTGAAATGCCTATTATTTTAATTAGAAAACTGGAGAAATTTATCTCTTGTTAAATCTTCTCATCCCTGTTGAACTGTAATGAGTAGTCTCAAGCTGTCAGATCAGAAATGATACTTTTTGCAGTTGCCTCTGACACGTGGGTGGTTCTTTTTCTCCATGTCAGAGCCTCAGTCTCTTTTTTTGCTCATAAGTGAGCAAATTAGGAGAAAGGTTAAAATGAATAAATTTTCATCATATCCCAGGAAATGAAAAACCATAAACTACTTCCTTAAGCTGCATCAGGAAAATTAGAGAGGGGCTCCTTATTTACGGAAGGTTTTTAACAATTGGGAAGAGTCCCTGAGAGTGTAAATACTCTAATTTCACAACTGGCCCAAATATGTCAGGAGTGCTCTGCCTTTTACATTTGAAACATCACTCTGTCTTACTGTGGAATGGAGTGGGTTGTATTTGAAGTCATTTTTAAATAAAACTTTTTTAGACAGGTTAAAATTCTGCTTTCTCATGATACGTACAAACTTGCCCTCTTCTTTATAAACTTTTCTCCTTACCCACCTTTCTCTACTCAATATGTATTAAGAAAAAATAGGCTCGTTTTCCTAAGGAAATTCCTTAGGATATTCCTAAGGATTTATAATATTAGGTTTGACATATTTTTGCTGTACCCAGTGGTCCCAATGCAATTATATAGCACACAAAACAATGCTAGTAAGGTAGCAATGGACACATCACATTAGCTCTCCACAAATGAACTTAAAACATGTGTGATCATTCAAAGCTGTAAAATATTAGAATAAAAGCATCCATGCAAGCTATCATTTACACAGGCCTTTTCCTAAATTCTCCCTAGACAGGCACATGTAGATTCAGCAAAATTTAGATGACTTTTTAGACAAATTTAGATATGTTCTTGGTCTTAATCTGCATTCTTGTGAGTATGAATGCATTGTAAATAAAATTTCTTGAAGATGTTATTTTTAGCAAGGTGCAGCCCAGCTGAAGGAGGTACAGTCTTAATCTGAATTACTGGAGTCTTTTATAAGCAAAAGAAATTCAGAAATGGAGAAAAAGCCACAGGTAAGATCTGGAAACTGGAAATCAACGAAAGTAGGAGGGAAAAAAAGAGAGGATATCTCCATGTGACTGAAAAGCCAAGGAACCCAAAGCTTGGCAGACAGCCAGAAAACAGTTGACCTCAAGAGGAAGCAAGCCTCTAACCTCTGAAACCATGGGGGACAATAAATCCCCATTGTTTAAGCCAGCCCATTGTGTGGTATTTGTCATAGCAGCCAGGAAACCAAGACACCCAATCCTTCTTCTTAAACCTACATTAATAGCAACCAGTGTTTGCATACAACTAAATACCCCAAAGAAGAGAATTCCATTGAATTCAAATGTAGTATAGCAATATTCATGGAATTTTTTGCACATACCAGTTTATACATATTAAAAAGAAATGCTTTAATATGTTGTACATATTATGTATGTATGTATATATATATATATACATATTTACCTGGGTTTTGTATGCATTTTTATTTTTTTTTTAACTTTTTCCCTTGTGGGGATCATCATAAGCCATTTAACTTCATGTCTTATGCTTGTGATAATATAGATATTCAGAGGATGATACCAAGTATATTTTTTAGCAACACACTAGATTTCAAGCCGGGCAGTATTTTTTTCCTTCTACAAATGATTTTGCTTTTTTTGATTTTTTTTAGAATGGAGTCCACAACTGGCTGGAAAAAAGTTATTTAAATTCACAATTTCATTGGGTAGTGTTATTCTAAAATTGAAAGGGAATAGTCTCGGAGGAAGCAAACTAAATACTGTGTGAAGAATGTATCTCTGGAGCAAATATTTCCCATTTTCAGTTTCTTACAAGTCAGCCTTCTCCAAGGATATTTCCTAATAATTTCATTTATAATCCAAATGCTATTTCTGACAGCATCTTTCCCCTGCTCTGACCTGCCACTCATTCCTGCCTCCTCTTACACAGGAACTTAGATGGTGGCATTGTGACCAGACAAAAAAGATGTTGCTGAATCTGGACAGATTATTAAGTTTATGGCAATGTACAGCAAGTAGAAAGATTATTTTCCACTTATGTACTTGCCTATCTCATCTTCTTTGTTCTTTTAGCCTCCTTATGGGCTTTTGGTACTGCTGCATCATAAATTTTAATGCTACAGCTTTTATGTCTAATCCCATTTCCAGGTCAGTGTAAATTTCAAGAGGTTATTCTTAATAAGAACTTACATTTGTATAGTTGCTTTAGAGTTTACCCAAGCACTGGCACATGCCTTTAAAAAAAATTTTGTAATGATCACATTTATTTACATTTTTGTTGTACATGGCATGTGCATTTTTTACCTATACATCAGCCCTGGGAAGCAGAAAATGAAGCTGTTATTTTCCCATTTTACAGTTCACAGGGGTAAGTATAAGGGAAACCACCACCCTAGCAGTGGAGTCAAAATTCAAAACTAACCCTTTTCACTCCTAGTCTAGAAAGCTTTCTCTTACTCAGTGCTACGATCCTGAAAACATGTAAGTTGATACATACCAAAAAGCATTAAAAATAGAATGCACTATAATTACTTTTCATATTATGAAGGTCTCAACCTATAAGCTCATGTCTTGTTGAGAATTCTTTCCTGAAATGCTTGTTTACTCTGGGAAAAAAATCATGACTATGCCTAAGGCAATGCATCCTTGTTTATTTCTGGTGCCTCTTCATGAGTGTCTTGCCCATCACTATATTTGTATTATAGTCCCTGAAAGCCAAACCTAACAAAACTCACACAATACTAAAGGATAAAGTATATTTTCACAGCTCTTTATATAACTATATGATCTATATTTAGATATCCATAAATATAAAATCTATATTTAGAAATCAGAATACATATTCATTCATTAAATTTATCATTAATGTATTCAATAAGCTTTATTTGATGACTTTCATATTCTCCCCATGTGGGAGGTTCTGGGAAACCATGAATTATAAAAATATTCTCAAGGAATGCACAGTAAAAAACCTGTTGATATCACAGTATAGACAGAGCATTACTCCAGTTGCATGTAACCAGGAACTCTAGCATGGTCACAAAAGAAAGAATAAATTTGTATTCAATGGTGATTAATCTCAAAAGTTGTGTTTGGTTATATAAATTTAATTTTTTCAATTTTTATTTTAAACTCATTGTTTTTCTGAAAATCAGACATTCATTTGCCTTTCCTGTGAATTGATGAAACCAAGTGCAGTTAAAGCTTACTTCCAAGGTTTCTGAAGATCCACAGGCTTATGTGCTTGATTGATTTGATAGGTGAAAGAAAAATGTGTGAAAGCATTTAGTTTAGGCTGCCAGGACTGACGCAAAATAGAGGTTTGACAGCATTATTGGTAGGCCAGACCGAAAAAAAATCGACTTATCATCATCTTCTGCCTCAAAACTTTAATAAAGCAACATTTATTTTACAAACTGGAAGGGATACATTGGCTAAGAATTCACAGTCAAAAACAATATTTACAGAGATAAGGTCACTGCCCCATTTTGAAGGAAATAAAGGTGTTGAAAATTGCAAAGAAATTACATTCTGACAATTGATTATAGAATCTTGAGAGTTATTTTTATGATTAAATGGATTGTTTATTCTGTTGCAACTTACCATGTTGAAATATAATGGCCACAAAACAGCAAGTATAAAAATAAGTAGTAATAATTTTTTTAAAATAGCAAGCATAGAAAAAAATAACTTACCTACCTTGAGACTCCTTATGAAATAAGAGCCTAACAACTTCTAAGATCAAGAAAATAACACTAGAGAACATCGGTCTATCAAGCAGCAATATATTTTAAAACTCTTTTAAACCTCATCAGAGTAGACAATAGTAAAGAGACAGTATTTTTTAGTGCAATTTTATTGAAATACATTCAGACACCATACAAACTGTCAAACTATACAATCACTGGCTCACAGTATCATCACATAGTTGTGCATACATCCCCATGATCAATTTTGAACATTCTCATTACTCCAGAAAGTAAATAAAAATAAAAAATAAAACCCAAATCCTCCCATACCGCTTATCCCCACCCTCATTATTGCCTGTAGTATTGATGTGGTACATGTGTTACTGTTGATGAAAAAATATTAAAATATTTACTGTTAACAATAGTCTGCAGTTTGCACTAGGTACATTTTTCCCATATGCTTCTCTATCATTAACTCCATGTAATAGTGTCATACATTTGTTCTAGTTCATAAAAGAACTTTTAATATTTGTACAATTAATCACATTGTCCACCATAAGATTCATTGTGTTATACATTTCCATGTTTTAACCTCCAGCTTTCCTCCTGGTGACATACATGACTCTATCATCCCTTTTCTACCATACTCACACACCATTCAGCAGTGTTCATTATTCTCACGATAACGTGCTACCATCACCTCTGCCCATTTCCAAGTTTTCAAGTTCACCCTAGTTAAACATTCTGCACATATTAAGAACTGCTTCCCATTCTTTAGTCTCATTAAGAGACAGTATTTTTAATATGTACTAGAAATCCTAAATGGTAGGCTTGACTGGATAAAGTGGGGCAGGATATCTGTGCCAAGGAAGAGTATGCGCAGGCCCCAGTAAGTGGATGTGGCCCAGAGACTCTGAGGGTGGCCTCCGTCACCCCACCTTCAGACTGGGGACTGCTGACCAATAGAATTTGGTAAAGGTGATGTGCTATCATCCCTGTGATTCTCTGGCCTTATAGGGTTCCATCTTGCTAGCAGACTCTCTCTGATCTCTCTCTCTCTCCTGTTAACTATGAAGAAACAAGCTGCCATGAATCCTAGAGTTGCAAGGAACCGAATGCCACCAACAGCTATGTGAGCGAGAAAGCGTATACCTACCTAGTCGAGTCTCCAGATGAAGATACAGCACCAGCCTATACCTTGAGTCCAGCTTGTGAGACCCTAAGCAAAGGACCTAGCAAACTCGGACCTGGAATCCTGACCCATGAAACTGAAATAATAGATGTGTGTTGTTTTAAACCACTCAATTCGTGGTAATTTGTTACATAGCCATAGATAACTAAAGTAATAGGCATTACTTTAGCAATAGGCATTAAACCATCTGTGAGAAACAATCTATTTAAAACATAATTTTCCAAATAATACCCAAATGCTTCCAGGCTCCACATTCTGTGGAAGAGAAAGAGAAGTGATATAAGTTTAAGTTGAATGGGTTGTTTTCATTAGAAATATAGTGAGATCCTGGCTATGAGAAATTCTATGCTATAACATTGGTGTCATCATCAGTTCATATGTCAACTTGGCCAGGTGGTGATACCCATTTGTCTGGTTGGGCAAGTGCTAGCCTGTCTGTTGCTATGAAGACATTTCATAGAATTAAATCATGATCACATCAGCTGCATCCACAGCTGATTCCATTTGTAATCAGCCAAGGGGAGTGTCTTCTGCAATGAGTGATGTTTAATCACTGGAAGCTTTTTAAGGAGGATTCAGAAGAGACAGCTTCTCTTCCTGCTTCAGCCGGTGAGCCTCTCCTGTGGAGTTCATCCAGATACTGCATTGGCGTCATCAGCTTCACAGCCTGTACTACAGATTTTGGACTCTACATTCCCATGGTTACGTGAGACACTTTGATAAATTTTATATCTACAGATATTTCCTGCTGATTCTGTTTCTCTAGAGAACCCTAGCTAATACAACTGGTAACAGAGGATGCCTTAGACTTGGGCTGAGAATAGATATATGTTGACAATCACATTGTCCACTTCCCTCTCCTTCCTATCTCATCCTATTTCCCCTGGATGATAGGACATAAAGCTGCTATGTCGTTTTCCCCCAACCACCTTGTCTCTGAATCCCTATTAGGCCCAGCTGCTCTCCAAGCTCGGTTGCTCAGCAATAAACTCTTTGGATGAAACATGAAAATGTATGGGGAAATGTTTCAGAAGTGCAAACAAAATATCCCTAACAGAACTGCTAGATAGCTGGCTCCCAGAAGACTTAATTGTCTTTTCATCAACAGACCTCTAAATCGTGCATCACATTATATTGCCACAGCAGTACCTGAAAGTTTATAGGAGAAGAATATCCTTGGAATTGAATCAAGGACGCAGGAAAGATTGATAGTAACTTCTTTTCCCTTTCATTGTTTCATTTATTTCAAATCAAACGGAATACTGGCCTAGACTATAATATGTATGTCTGAGTTTAGAGGAAGCAGGATGAATTGTACCAAAAGTACAATGGTAGAGAATAAGGAGACTAAGGCACCCAGGTGAGATAATGACAGGTAAAGTTGCCAATGTATCAGTGATCTGAGCCCAGTTTACCCACTCCTGCTGTGGGACTCTCTGGGAACTCCTTATAATCCTTAGTGGGGCTCATAAAATGAAGTTTAAAAACTTGTTTGATAATAGCCAACATTTATTGAGTTATTACCAAACACAAATTAATGTATCATGTTCTTTAACTATATTGTGATGGTTTGAAGCCCCAAGAAAAGAATCATGTTCTAAAGCTAATCCATTCCTATGGGTGTAGACCTATGGTGGGTGGGACCTTTTGATTAAGTTATTTCTCAGGTGAGGTGCCTCAGGTGGGTCTTAATCTTCTCGCTGGAGTCCTATATAAGAGATGAAATTCAGAGAAAGAAAGAGAAGCTGAGAGAGAAAGCCACTGAAGCCAGAAGCTGAAAGCAACAAAACCAGGAAGAGAAAGAAGAGATCAGCAGATGTTCCCATGTGCCTAGAAGTTCGCTGGTAGCTGGTTTTCAGAGAGAAAGCATTGCCTGTTGATGCCTCGATTTGGACATTTTCATGGCTTCAGAACTGTGAGCTTGTAAGTTAATAACTCCCCATTGTAAAAGCCAACCCATTTCTGGTATTTTGCATTTTGGCAATTTTAGCAAACGAAAACATACATTATCACATTTAATCCTCACCGCCATTATCACATTTAATCCTCACCGCAGAAGTTAGCCCAATTTGACATAGGAGGGAATGGAGAGAGAAAGAGGCTTACAAGCATCGAATACTTCTGTTACTCCTACAATGAGCAGCAGAGTAACAAACACAGTCAGTTAGACTTCAGATCCTGTGCCCTACACAGTCTACACTACCACACTTCTACATTCCATGAAAAATCCTCAGGTTTCCTTGAAATTAGGGTTCTGTTGCCCTCGAATCTGTACTTTTTGATATCTTCTGTTTTATAAGACCTTCCAAGTCTATTTGCTTTACAGTTTTCTTTGGGCCTATGTTTTGAAAATATTTCTGCCAGATAAATTATTTCATGCATTTCAAACTGAACATAATGTATATTTCCATTTTTTTCATTACCAGAAATAACATTGGGTAAACTAAATGTGTATTTATACTACCATGAAATTGCATCAGAATAACCTAAATTCAGAAATTATGTTTTGTTTATTTTTTTTACAAAGCAAAAATTCTCATTTTTCTACACGACACGTTCAGAAAGTAGGCACCAAGGTAAAGGAATCCTAGAGCATTTTACCTTTAAATAGAAGGAGCTACAGGAAGATTCCTTTTTATTCATATTTATGTCACCACTATTCACAAAAGATTCTTTTACCAAGCAATAGATCCTGAACTCCACTGACATGATTTACTCATTTACTTATGAAACGTTTTCTCATGCCAGAAGGAAGATTGAACTCACCCTGGAGACAAAGGGAAGTTAGAAAGACAGACAGGTAGTACTGTGCAGAAGTGGTTGGAATGAGCTGAGCATATTTTTAATATACTTCTGCCTCTGAAACTCTGACTTTACTCTGTCGCTTCTGGACATAGAGGTAGTCAAAGAAACTACACTCAGAATTGATCAAGATTAATGAGTTTTAGAACTCCACTTGTATTAAGAGTAGAAAAATAGTCTCAGGAATGTAAACCTAGGAAAGCGTTCCTGATTTTCAGATATAACAAAGCTGTGCCAATGTGATAAAAAAACATTAAGTTAATCCAGTGAAAACTTTACACCAAAAATTGTCTGGATAGATGTGGCAACTTATCTGATTGATGCAATTGTCCCAAAAAGCAGGTATTGGGATTTCTTCAATGGTATTTATCTCCACTGATCACTGACAGACTTATATTAAATGCCTACTATTTTTGAATGTATGTATACTATCACATCATACAAGCATTTCCACAGAGTACTGTGTATATCACATGATATATGATATATCTTTATGTTACTAATATATATGTATATACACATATGTATGTTTAGGAAGAGACAGAATATGATAATATTATTTGCACTATTTCATATGTATATAATATATATTATGTGTAATACTTCTGTGAGAAGAGAAAGTAAGTAGAAGGAATAAAATATCACTTGAACATCATACTATTATTTAAAATGTCACTAAATGAATCCCAGAATAAGAAACCATTTATACATTTTTAACCTAATCTCTTTAAGCTTCTGTAAGTACTGATGATAATGTTAATAGTATGAAATCTTGACCAAAGTTGTGATTTCACTATGCAAAGTAATTTTAAATACTAGGGAATTATAATGCATTTGGGAAGCAGTTTCTCAAGAAAATTTTCTAAGTCTCTTGTATTATTATGCAAATTAAAACTTTACTGAGTACCTGTCCTAATTTATGTCATAAGACATAGTGCACACTTTCCCCTTAAAACTCATATCCTGTTTTCCTCATTTCAATGACAAACATATTTAATACAAAACTAGACATTAAATAATCACAGTTTTATGCTAGAGTGCTAGCATATACATATACTTGAAAGAATATTGATCAAAAACTAATGAACATGATTCCCATGGAAATAAAATGACAAGAAATTGGTACTGTTGATAAATGCTAATGAAGGGGTTTTCCCATTTTCTCTGAAGCCAGTAAAAAGATGCAGCTATTCAAGAGAGGAGTATAGTTTTTACAAATGACTCAAAGATTGCATTATTTTGCTTCTTATTTATCAAGCAAGAACAAAAGATTCCAGAGTAGGCACAAAACACATAAAATTTTAAAATGAAGAAATATCACAAGAAAAGAATTTGAGACAATAAGAATTAATCAAATAACTGGAGACATAGGAGCAACTTTGGGGCTAATTATGACCAACGAGGAAAAATTGACTTTGAAGAACACTCAAGGAACCATATGGAAAAGCAGCTATGATATCTTTCCATTTGTGAAGGCAAGAAGGTTGAGAAATGAATGTTTGTTGGAGAACAGGAAGGAAATAGAACCCTTCAATTTTTGTCTCTCTTTGTCAGTAAAGACTGATCTTCACACTAGAATGGGTAGGATAAACATTGAAAATAAGATGGAACTCTTTCCCAGTGAGGTCAGGTCTTCCATCCCAGAGCACTGGATAATACTGATCAGAAGGCAAAAATCTATTGTGTTTGAATGGAAAAATGAATTAGGTTCAGTTAATAGAAACGAGAGTAGGTTAAGTCTGTAAATTTGATGACATTACTAAGCAAACAGACAAGACAAGTAGATTGGATTATACTCACAAGGGGACTAGATGAGACTTAATTGGCTGGTGTGATGATTTAAAGTCAATGATTTGGGGGCGAACTATGGTGGTTCAGCAGGCAGAGTTCTCACCTGTCATGCCGGAGACCCATGTTCAATTCCTGGTGCCTGCCCATGCAAAAAAAAAATAATAATAAGTTTAAAGTCAATGATTTGGATCTGTACTCTGTAGACCCACCTTACAAGTGCCATGGCAACAGAGCTCTTCCAAATTCAAAGAGAACTAAAGCAGTGAACAGTGATGTGCACTTAAGCAATGTATGCTCTCTGTACTCATTAATTTCTTTTTGTCAGAGAAGGAGTGTGGGAGAAGTTTGTGCAGTGAACAAAAGATCAGCTCAGGAATAAATTAGAGTAGGCTCTAAACTGAAGGGAGTTTACTGAGCCCCTGCCTTCAGAAAACTGCTCAAGTGCTATAGATTTGTTATCTCTACTTCAGACCTGGTCTTAGTGGATATCTTGCTTCAGGCCTTAGCCTAAGGGGAACTAAGGCTTTATATGTCTACATGGTCTCTCCCCATCCTCCCTGATGTGCATTGCCACATGAGAAGGAACCTCAGGTGTGGGAAGTGATAAAGCTCACTTTCCTGATCACTTTTGATAATAAACGAGTTATTACTGTGGCAACTTGCTACCTTCATTTCATTCCCTGTCCTTGCTACTATGAAAGAAGTTCAAAACTACCTGGAGGGATTTGAAAATAACCAGTGTTACAGAGAGCTATTAAATGACATCACGGAAAAACTGTCAGTTGATTTTGAGAAATCTTGGCAAATAAAGAGGTGTTCAGAGGCTGCACATTAAGGTCCAATTTTACAAATTGTGGAGCAAAAATGAACTTCATAGACCTGAGACTTTATCAATAACACCTGTTAAAAATCTGGGTAGGACTATGAAAAGAAATCTAGAAGAGAAGGCACAATAATGAAAGAAAAATTTCTTTATGTTAGTAGTCTTGCAGATGAGGGAATTGTAGCAAATGGATATCTGGACTTCAGTAAAATTATGATAATATTTCCCACTATTTTCTTAGAAATAAAATAGGTTATTGTAAGTTTGTTCAGGCATTTAGAAGCACATTAAGTAACTGCATTCACAGGGTCTGATATTTGGATTGATGCCAAATTGTATGGAGCTTTCTAGGTGAGAATCCTAGGTCTTTGTTCTCAGTCATGTATCCTTCAACCTAATAAAAATATATAGGATAGGTTCATCAAATTCAAAAATGGCATGAAACAAGGAAGAATAGCAAATACATTTGAAGATCAAGATCTGAAAATATTATTAAACCTTGCACTGATGGACTAAACACAACAAGATAAACTTTGACACTAGAATATAAAAACTAATCACTTGAATTCACAAAATGGGGAAAACATGACTTGGAATTAGCATGTGTCAGTAAAAAATAATATTTTTGTTGAGAGTAAGATTCTTATGAATTATCAGGGTTACTTTCAACCTAGTAACTACTTCAACAACTTCAGAGATCAAAAATGTTTAAAACATAGCTCTTTTCATATCACCTAAAGAATAAACAGTCAGATAGATGGAAAAGTAATCACAGGAGAGCCACCAAGTGGCATTAAGTTTAAAAAAAATCATTTGACCAAAATAAACTTGAATTGGGATTACTATTTCTGGATGAGACTGAAGAGGACATCTAAGGAGTCTTTAAATATTCAAAGAATTATCATGCAGAACAAGAATGAGACTTAATCTTTCCACAAATGATAACTGAGACCAGTGGGTAGAAGCAACAAAAAGTAGATTTCATCCAATATAAAGAAAAACACCCAGACACAAATATCCAAAAAGGCAAATCATTACTTTAAGTTTTCTATCACCAAAAGTGTTTAGCCACAGGCAAAATAACTATTTGGCAAAGATATTGTAGAGAGGATACAATTCTACAATGGATGGTTATCTAATTTGACATCACTGGAATCATCTTTAAAAATTTTCAAATGACCCACTTGCAATCTTTGCTCTCACTGACAATAAGAGAATCTCCAAGCATGGAAGAGTTTGTATTTTTTAAAGACTTCTTAGGTGAATCCAGGTGAATCAAATCTGACAAAAACTAGATGTCTCTAAGTTGCCTGCCCAGTCTAAGATTTTATGATCAATACAACCCAATATAATTGCCTGCTCTTAAAGTCTGTGGAAAATAACAGAGGAAACCCTTAGTAAGAATGAAAATGGGGACATCCTAGTTTTCTTACATGAAATTTTTATAGTACAAAGAATGTCCAGAAAGAACTTTTTCAAATCTGTCTGGTGAAAAACTTGTCATATTTATGTTCTTTGCTAGATGTGCATTTACATGTGTGCATTTCTGACAATGATGGGGTTTATTTTTTTTAACTTTAAGAAATTAGATAAATAGCCAAAGTCTCTATTGACACTTTAAAATAGAATAGGTTTTAAATAAGGAGGGGAGGGTATATCAACCATGTATATTAATGCATTAAACAAATATTTATGAAATTTAACATTCTTCCAATTCAGTGAAATAAGTTTGCAGCTAATATTTGCAATAAGGATTTTAAAAAAAAACATATTATTCAGCATTTTGAGATAAAAATGCCATAAGATGTTGGTTTGTCCAGAGTGATGCCCCAGTGAATCCCAGAATGATTTGATCAGTGACTGGAAAAGTATTTGCAAGCCCCCTTCGGGGAATGGTGAGAGCGGGGAGAAATTCAACTTCCCCAAGTTGAATTCTTGATATTCTCACAAGCAGTGTGGACAACCAAAGCTATAAGCTGAGCCCCCAGTCTTGGGGGTTGTTCATATGAAACTTAATCCCACAAAGGATAGGTCAAGTCTACTTAAAATTTAGGCCTAAGAGGCACCCCCAAGAGAGCCTCTTTTGTTGCTTAGATGTGGCCTCTCTCTCCAGCCAACATGACGAGCAGTCTCACCACCCTCCCCCTCTCTGCGTGGGACATGACTCCCAGGGGTGTGGACCTTCCTGGCAACGTGGGACAGAGATCCTGGAATGAGCTGAGACTCAGCATCAAGAGACTGAGAAAAACCCTAGAATGAGCTGAGAATTAACATCAAGGGATTGAGAGAACCTTCTCGACCAAAGGCGGAAGAGTGAAATGAGACTAAGTGTC
>PVIY010018605.1:0-33208 GCA_004026745.1 Myrmecophaga tridactyla
CCTTTCCAATATGCTTTTTGAGACCTAAAATTGTACCAGTAAAGAATGATATTTTAATTTAACACTTATGTCAGCTAGTAAACATGCCTGAGATATATAGTCCTTTATATAAGGTAATTTATTTAGACTATAATTGTAAGTTTAAATTTTTCTTTCTTGTGGTTAGATTTGGCAGGAGTAAAAGGGCATGGAGTCACTAAATGACCACAGAGGGACATAGTTATTTTTACTCTGTTGTTTTATTTCATTTTATTTATCCTGTATTTTCCATAGGTAAAAAAGTTTGGTATCCCCTGCATTATTTATGACTTCCCCCATTCTTCCCACAACATTTTTTCCCTAATCTCTTTTCCCTGTTCTCGCCATAAAATACGAAATTTCATGCCCTGTAATATGTATGCAATTTCAGCTCAATCAAATTGAGGAAAGCATAGAATTGTCATGCTATAATTTGTCTCTAATCTTTCTACTAATTTAGAGAGGGGTCTGATTATTGATCTTCAAAAGACCTTTAGGAATGTTTGAAAATGGGTTAACATTTATTTTAGGAAGACTCATCAAAGGTCTTATTTAAAATAGACAATTTCATCCTTTCAAAATCAGGGAATGAAAAGAAAGGGATATTTTTCTCAAAGTATGAGTGCCACAAGGGTTTCTCACGTTGATTCATTGCTTATAGTTAAAAACAACTTAAGCTGATTTTTGTTGCTTATAGAGGAAGTGTAAAATGTTCCACTGAAATAGGTAATGACATTTTTGTGTCCATAAATGTGCATGTAAGTCCAATTATGTATTTGTTGTCATTTAAATATCACCACCATTATTGAAACAGAAGTGCCAGTACTAATTCTTGCTGTCACATTTTTCAAAAATTGAAAATAAGGCTTTTAAGTAAAATGCTAAGGTTTTCAATGTGAATTATTCATTCTTTCCATGGCCTTAGCCAAACACCCTCAGCAAAATAGCTAAACAAAAGCCTACCAGGGTTCTGGTTTCTAATCTGGTTAAGAGATACATTATAGGATTTTTTTTTTTTAACTTCACAGTTAATGGAAAAGTTTTCCTTTCCTGAAACTCAGCAAAAAGTTCACAAAAGCTCCTCTAACTGCTACAGCCTCCATCTAATTGAAGTACCATGAGCAGACCTTGAAAACAGCGTCATTAGTCACACAGCTAAACAAAGCACCTTTGAAGGTACCAGCCGGCCAGTCAGAACAATTCCCCAGATGATCTTTGTGGGAATAGCAATCCATTAATAATAACTGAAGCGATGATCTTTTATGCCCCCTTTCTTTCATACAGGACCACTCCACTGGTAATCTCTTAGGGGAACTGTTGCTACTCCAGAGTGTCCTTCATAGAGGGCACTCTGCCTGTTCCGACGTTTATTTCCACTATAACATTTTTTCTCTTACACAGAAATAGCTTTTAGAAATTAAAATAATTCCCACTGTGGCTCTAGCAAATAAATATGGGTGAAATAATGAAGAAATGCATGGGAGAATAAATGCATTGAGAAGACAGAACCCTTTCCCTAAACCTAGCTCTGAATTTCAACGTTATCAAAGAAAAAAAAATGCACCAAATTATGATATCCAATAGTGGCTCATCTGCACTACTCCTGGTCATTCGGAGAATAAATCTATGCGTATCTAAGTGGTTCAAACTAACTGTAAAAAAAAGTTTTTCAGTATTTTCTTAACCCTATTCTTAAAACATATGTAAGTTGGGAGAGTGAGAGAAGGAGAGGGGACCCAGTCCCCAGCTGCCTACAATACCCTGAGCGCTATGTTGGATATTTGGATTATTTGTCTGTCCTTGTCCAGTGCTTTGCATTGCGTACGTGCTCAACAAGTATTTTATGAATGGCTGCTCTGCCAGAAGGGGACATATCAACGGTGAAACGAGCAACTATAGTGCGAAATACCCTATAGCCTTCCCAGTTGCTGCCTTTGTCATTTTTGGTACTGTCATGAATACTACTTTATTTTGGGACTATGTTTTACACTTACCAACACCTTTGTTTCAAAGAATATTTTCTACATTTTCAAAAATGTGGCTAGATCAACTTCCACAAAGTCAGCGATGGAAGTGATAACTTAGACGACTTTCCTTTAGAGGATTTCATGTGGTGAAATCTTTGCCTCACCCCACCCCAAGCCTACTGGCTAATTGGTTAAAAACAAAAATTCTTAAACCTACAAAATCTTTTAACAGTTCTTGATCTTCCTTGTCACTTTGCATATCTAACATGATGAATAAATAACCAAAGGTTTTAGGAAAGTACCAATGCTTCATATTTTTAATTGTTAAAATTGATCAATATCCAAAGTCTGAAAGGTTGGTTGGTTAGTTTATGTAATAGGACAAAACTTTGAGATATTAGCAAGATTTTCTCCTCCCAAGAATCTTATTTTATCCTGTGATTCTTCTGACTTGGTCAGTACTATGCCTTATTTCAGGGAAGGAGAATTGACCTAAAATAATGCAGGGTTCAGTGGCATTGTGTTTTTATTTTCTGACTGCCAGAAGAGACTTTTAGAGCACACGACCTTTAAAGAACATTTTAGTATGGAAATTCCCACCGCCCCCCAAAAGAAAAAACCACAAAAAGCTAACATAATGAACTCCATTATATAGGCATCCCCCAGTTTCAACCATTATCAACTCCAGGTCAATCCTAATTTTTCTATTTCTTACTCATTCCCCTTCTGTCCTGAAGGTTTGGAAACATCTCAGACATCATATCATTTCATCCAAAATATAATTTACATACCTCCAAAAGATAAAGACTTTTTTTGAAATTCATTCTTCCTGCATCATCCTATGTGTTGTACAAGCTATAGCTGGAAGAGATGCATTCTTTTAAATATAATCACAATATCATTAATCATTATCACACCTAAAAATAAACAACAATTCCTTAATATGATCAAATACCTACTCAGGCACATTTCTATTATTGTTGCATATTTGAAGCACACAGCTTTTTATCTGCAAAGTCCAAATATAAAGAGTTTCGAAAATCTTAGTACTGAAGAATTTGGAACATAAAATGCATCCACTTAAATAAAAATTGGAAAGAGACTAGATGAGGAAGCTTCCATCTCATCCCAAAGGCTTGCAGAGGTCATCCAGCCTAGAGAACAAGGGTGGGGGTGGGGAGGAGACTGCAATAGTGCTAAGGTTTAAAACACATCAGTGAATAGCTCCTGCACCCAACTGTTTAAGTTAAATTCCAGAAACCATTGCTAAATGAGGGCCATGTAACCCTCCAGGATTTAGAAGCAAACCTGAGTTTACCTTGAATTAACTGAGATCTGAACTTCTGCTCCTAGGTGGAATGAGGGTTTCCACAGCAATTTAGTCTTCGGAAAAATGATTCTTCAGTGCTTTTTGAGACACCTGGGTTCCTGGCCTGTAAATTTATTCTCAATCCACTTGATTGATTTGTTCTTCTAGGTTAGGAGGTGGGAGTGTAGGTTCACCCTTTTCTACCTCGCTCATCCAGCCTCTTGGAGGACACAAAAATAACATTCAATCACAGATCTCTCCCAGAAAAATTGTGTATGTCCCTGCCCTTTTTCCCACCAAGGAAAGAACTGAAAAGTTTCCTTGGACCTCATGAAAAAGGAAATTCCTAAATTCTCATCCTTGGGATTGTGTGATTTCCTAGTTTAAACTACATACAATGCCACAGAAGCATGTAAGTAATGGCTAATTAAATAACAGCTTCCTTGATAGGTTTAAGACAATGTGCCAAGCACTTTATATGAACTTCTTCCGTTAACTTTTATAAAATCCCTTGAAAGTAGCTGCTATTATCTCCAATATATGGATGAGGAAACCAGAGCTACACAGCTGTGAGTAGAGAGCAAAGAGAGGAGTTCACCAGACCCAGGCATCTAAAAGTGAAACTACCCCGCATGCCTTTCTTGACAATTTTTTCTTCTCAGGAATATGGTCTTCAGAAATGACATTTCCTTGAGCTCTTAATGCTTCATAAGATTTTTTTTTTAATCATAATCATTATCTTAAACCTCAAAGTAGAGAATGAGAACCAAGGATACTTTCAAAAAATAAATTCTTCAGAATGCTAACCCATATTGACACTTTACTATTGTTTCTTCTTTTCATCTACAAAATCTTTGTATTTATTATCAAACTGCCTTATTTTTTTAACTATAAGTGTAAAATTTGACTTGGAATTCATGACTAGTTTTTCTGTAATTCCAAGTCAGAGTTACAAGAGGAAATTATGAGACAATGGTTGATAATATTTAAAAAACCCCACATTTACACGAAATTTTTCAAGTGACTTAGTATGATGTCTATTCACTGAAAGAAAGCATTTAAAAAGATAAGTATGTAAAGAAGGCACCTTACAATGATGAGAACAAAGCCCATTAATGACAATGATGTGAATAATCAAGGAAATATTAAAAAAAAAGAATTTTTCACTGTGAGGGAAAATTAATTTACCCAGAATTTAGTGCAATTGTTGAAATAACAAAATCAGAAAGGCAAGGCAGCAGACCTTGTGGCCAAAGTTTTGCCCAAAGCCATAGCAGTTGTGAAGGGGACAGCATTCTGCTTTTCTCTTTCATTTTGTTGAAAATGTGCTGGAGGCATATACATTAGTGGAAATTGCCATTCTTATCTTTTTAGCATCATAGCTGTTTTCCTGCCAAAACCTAAATAAATGAATAGCGCTATAGACTCTGATTTCTGTTTTAACTGTATGCATTTTGAAATTCCGACTTTTCCAAAGTTTAGGGGAAAATAGCTTTGTATCATCTAATTCTAGTTTTCTTTTTAAAAATACCTGTGCCTTTGGTTGGCAGAGACATATAGAAGCTTTCAGATAAGGGGTTGTAATCGGTTTCTTGACCAGGAAGGAAGGGAGGAGACAAAACTTAATTAAAGGAGTGTATTATAAGGCTCTAAGCAGGTGGGCTGGCAGCCCCGAAGGGACACAGCTTATACAGGATGACTGGCAGGAAGTAGGGAAGTCGGGAAGGGAAGTGGTGGGTTTTCTTTGTCTAGCTTCAGAGAGGGAAGTTGGCGGATTTTCTGTTGGTTGGTTTTGGAAGCTGGGGGCTAAATTGGGAGTTGGATGCAAGGACACTTGAGGTGACTGCTGAGTGATCTGGGGGCAGGTTTGGTTTTGCAAGGGGTCTCCCAGAAATTATCAGTGAGGGAAATTTCCTGGAATGCTTGCTAAGGGTCGGTTACTTCCAGGGGAAGGGATTCTGTCTAACAGGTAGGTGTTTATTAGGGACACTTGCTTGGAAGCAGAGAGATAACGTCTGTGCCTGGCTGCTTTCACTCTGAGTAGCCATTTTTGGCCAGGAAAGTAGATTCATAGCTTTGATTCTACACAAGATCTCCTCTGTCCAAATTAACCAATCAACAAGGACTGATACAGAACCAAGGGAGGATAAAAAGAGATGTTGGACCGGACTGTTGGCCTAGAGTTTCATATTGTCTCCCCTGCTTTGGGGCAAATTCCCATTTTTCTGTTTGTATATATTTCAGTTGAAATCGTGGTTTCCACTGCTGCAGAAGAAGAGGCCACAGTAAAAAAATTTGTACAGAAAACTCTCAATTTTTTATCTTGAAATTGCTCAGACCCTATCAACGTATAGGTGATTTAAGAAATTTTCAGGGATAATTCTCAGATCCAAGCCAGCTGCAACTCTACTGAAGGAGCTGGGTGTCTAATGTTCTCTTTAAACCATAATAAGCCTTGGTAAATTCAGAAAGAGTTGCCACTTTGCACTACAGTAGTAAATGAAAATTTCACACCAGGTGTGTGTCAGATTTTAAATTCTCCTTGAGGATGAGTTGATTTGGGATGAAAATAGCTTGTTATTCTGGTTCAAGAACTGGCCTGAGCCAAAGCTCTGATAATGCACCTGTGAGGTAAACAGGAGGTCTCTTAGATTCCCCTATTCCTAGTGTAATAAGTGCTAACTTCTTTAATAATTATCACTATGTCTGGAAGGTAAACAGCTTTAACTGAAGAAAGGGTTAAGCATCACTGTTTAGAGAATTTATCTCTTGTCCTTACTCCATAAAAGGGCCACATGCTCCTCTCACATCCTATGTGTGCTCTCTGCTTCTATCTCAAATTCGGCCCTGATATTTTTTCTCACCTTCTTCCTTACTAACAAAACGCCGCTGCATAGCCGGGCACATTACTGCTCAGAATAGATACTGCCCCAGGTGCCCTTGCAATGAAGTGTAGCTCTGTGACCAAGCAGTGACTTTGAAACACAGCTGGAAGAGCCTGTGGCAGCTTCTGGGATTATCCTTTGCCACCCGTCTCCAGCATCCCCTCCCTGCCTGACAGCCAGAGTACAGCGAATGGAGCTAAAACTGTCCTTTTTGGACCTGGGTAAGCTCAGGATGGCAAAGCTGCAAGGACAAAGGAGTCTGGCGACCATGGACCTGCCATATTAGCTCTGGACTCATTACCTCCAAATTTTACTTGAGAGAGAAATAAACTTTCCCTCTGGCTTAAGGTTCTACCATGCTGTGCTCGCCATCTCGTGCGTCCAAACCTGTGCTGACACAGCCCCTGCCCCTCCAGAACAGCATGCAGCGCCATGCTGGCCCTGAGTTGATTTGATGTAAGTGAAATAAAAGCTATTCTAACAATCTTTTTGTAAAATAAAATTAAAAATCCTACCTTTTTTAACAGGATATTCAACTCATAGCAACAAAGCTGTATGATCTCATGATTCTGCTATGAAATTACCTTAAGGGCCATAAGGTGGTATAGGAAACTGCAAAAGGAAGCTGCGCACATTTACATGTCATTCAGACAACTTTTCTTTGGATAAAGTGCAAAATCTAGATAGACTTAATTTTAAGTAAAATCTACATCTTACTATTTCTAAAGTTTCTTTACCTTAATTTTTTTCTCTATATATTAAATGACAATTATTTTCCTGATAGCAATTGTGAGACCTAGTCAACTCTGAAAACTTGGAAAACACAAACATTTTTCCTTTTGTTTCCTCTCCCCTACTTATCTGATTGGATCCACATTTTTTTTCTCCCAGGAGAATAAGTAAGGTCAAGGGAAATGCCAAAATCTAAAGGAAGTTCTGGGGACCCCAAGGGAGAAGAGGAGGTGAGGCCTCCAAAATCCTTTATGCCCCTCCATTGCCATAATCTGCATGGCAGTTTGCAGAGGAGAGGTCTCCCTGTCTGCTTTTTCAGAACAAGCCTCAGTCACACCTTCCTCTGTTGTTGTTTTTCCTAAACTTTTCCAGCTCTCTCTTCTTATGTAAATACATAAGTCCTGCACCCCATTTCATGCTTTATTATTCTCAAATAGCAAATGCATTAGGCCCTTTGAGTCATCTGTGGAGAATGCTTTTTGAAGTAAAGCTTAATTCACTAAAATGGTTAGTTCATGGGGTTTTAATTTAAGGAAGAGGAGAAAAGCATTAATCCATAGTCTTCGATTGGCATAAAAACTCAACGGAACTCCTGATGGAAACCACCCCCCACTGCCCCCCATCTTTGCTCAGAAATGTTCTAGAGACTTCATGTAAATTTAAAACCCTCTTAAAATGTGTGTGCTCCCAGCTAGCTTCCTGGAGTGCCTGTGGACCACAGACTTGGAGAAAACTGTCTCCGTAAGGGAAGACAGTCCTGGAAGTCCTAGAGTGGCCAACCAGAAGAGAACTCATACTGTACTACCTCTTGTACCTTTCAAAATGTTTTTATTAGAAACCAGGTTCCATGGCCAGGGGCAAGACCTGAAGACCCAAATTTGTGAGTTTTTATTATCTGCCCCGATTCGACCACCAGGAAACAATTCCTATTTGTGAAAATAGGAATTTCAGGTCCGCATCACAGGAAAATTAACTTTAAGTAGATAATAGTTCATAAAAACTGCATAGTGCTAATGGTTTCTTTTTGTAACTATTATCTATATGCATAAGTATAACTTTTGTTGTTGTTCTCAACCATTTAATTTATTGAGAGGCGATGCTGCTGTAGCTCCTGGCTGAGCAGGGGCCATTCTTGTGTTTACATAGAGTTATGGCTTTATTTGTTGTTTTGTTCTGTATTGGAAACATGAATAAAGTTTTCTACATTATTTTCAGTCAGGGCAATGATACACATGTAGACAGTAGTCTCACGGATTAGCACTTGTAAAAAGTCGGCACCAAACCCATGAGGCTGCCAATGAGATAGACCATACCCTGAAGAAACTTCTGACGTGAACTCTCTGGCACCTCCAAAGTGGCTGCAATGGCCAGAGGTGCGTGGATGGGCCACCAGACCTTCAGACACTGTCACGGCAAGGGAGACGGACAGAGCACGGCAGTCGTGGACACAGTGACGAGTGCCATAGAAGTGTGGTTGAGGGGACCAGTTGATGCCCCAGCACTGCTTCTCCTCCAGGATGCGGTCATCTCCTCCACACTGGGTGTCCTGCACTGGGTCATTCAATGGGGAGAAAGAGCCTCCTGGGCCTCTGCCCCAGCCACTTGGCCTCTGCAGCTGCCTCCAGGCCAATGCAGATCGACAGCCCACTGGAGGCACCAGCCTTGGTGGCCACCAGCCCCCCAGCTGTCATGGCAACAGTCCTGGCCAAAAGCCAAGGAGCCTCTCACCCCAAAGCAGCTGTTAGACCACAATGCCATGAGAAGCTATTGGTTTACAAAAACTTCTTGCATGAAGTACAGATTCCCCAGCTACCCCTCTTACACACATACAGTTTCCCTATTATTAATAATTTTGCATTAGTGTGGTACGTTTGTTACAATTCATTAAACATAGTCCTATAGTTATATGATTAACTTAAGCATACTGTTTATCTTCTGCTGTACAGTGCTATGGTTTTGTGTGTGTGTGTGTGTGTGGTAAAATATATAACCTAACCTCTTTTTCCCCCTATTTGAATATTCAATTCAATAGTGTTAATTGCATAGACAAAGTTGTGCCTCTTTCCCCATTATCGGTTGTCAAAATCTTTCCATCACCCCAAACAGAAACTCCATAAAAATTAAACTTTAATTCCCCATTCCCCACCCCTACTTGGCCCCTGCTAACCTGTTTCTAGTTTCTGACTCCATGAATATGCATATTCTGCTTATCTCATTTAAGTGAGATCATACTATATTTGTCCCTTTGTGTCTGACTTAGTCACTCAACGTGATGTCTTCAAGGATCATCCATGTTATAGCATGCATCAGAACTTCATTCCTTTTCATGGCTAAATAACATTCCACTGTGTATGTGTGTATATTTTATACCATTCCATTGTGTATATGTGTGTGTGTGTGTGTGTGTGTATATATTACATATATATATACCATATTTGGTTTATCCATTCATATGTTGGTAGAAACTTGGCCTTCTTTTACATTTTGCCAATTGTGAATAATGCCACTATGAACATCATGAACAAATGTCAGTTCATGTCTCTGCTTTCCATACTTTTAGGCATATACTTAGAAGTGGGATTGCCAAGTCATATATATGGTAGTTCCATGCTGTCTAAAGACCAAACTGTTTCCCACATGGTTGTACTCTTTACATTGCCACCAACAATGTATGAGTATTCTATTTCTCAAGCATTTGTTATTTTCCTTTTTTTTAAATGGCAGCCACTCTCATGGTGTGAAGTGGTATCTCATTGTGGTTCCGATTTGCATTGCCCTGATCGCTAATGATGTTGTGCTTCTTTTAACGAATTTATTGGACATTTATATGTCTTCTTTGGATAAATAGCTATTAAAGTCTCTTCCCATTTTTTAATTAGGATGTGTGTCTTTTATTGTTGCATTATAGATCTGTATACATTCTGGATATTAAACTGTTATCAGATGTATGGTTTCTAAACATTTTCTCCCATTCTGTACATTGCCAATTTTCTTGATAAAGTTCCTTGATGCTGGGTAGTTCAGTGGTAGAATGCTCGCCTTTCATGCAGGAGATGTGGGTTCAATTGCCAGACCATGCACCCCCCCAAAAAAAAGAGTTCCTTGATGCACAAAAGAAGTTTTTAATTTTGATCTAGTTCCACACATCTATTTTTTCTTTAGTTTCTTGTGCTTTTTTGTGTACAGTCTAATAAACCATCACCTAAAACAAGGTGTTAAAGATGTTTCCCTATGTTTTCTTCCAGGAGTTTCAAATTTTAGTTTTTATATTTACGTCTTTAATCAATTTTGAGTTAACTTTGTATAGAGTATGAAGCAGGGGTCCACTGTCATTCTTTTGCATATGGCCACCTAGTTCTCCCAACACCATTTGTTGAAGAGACTATTCTTTCCCATTGACTAGATTTGGCACCTTTGTCAAAGACCAATTGCCAAAGGTGTGTCTGTGTCTCCACTCTCAACCTAAGTCCATTGATCTATTTGTCTGTCTTGTGCCAATATCATGCCATTTTGACTATTGTAGCTTTGTAGTAAGTTTTAAAATCAGAAAGTGTGAGTTCTCCACATTTGTCCTTCTTTTTCAAGACAGTTTTGACAATTTAGGGCCACTTACATTTCCATATGAATTTTAAGATTTTTTTCCTCCATTTCTGAAAAGAAATTTGATGGAACATTGATTGGAATTACATTGAATCTTTTTTGCTTTTTGCTTTGTGCAAAATTGACCTCTTAAGAACATGCAGTCTTCTAATCCATAAACTTGCAATTTCCTACTAAATTTATTTAATCTTCTTTAATTCCTTTTGGCAATGTTTTGTAATTTTCTGTGTACAAGTCCTTTATGTCCTTGGTTAGATTTACTCCTAGATTCTTTTAGTTGCTATTGTGAGTTTTTTTTCTTGATTTCCTCTTCAGAGTGTTCATTACTAGGATATAGAAACATCACTGATTTTTGCATGTTGATCTTGTTCTCCACCACACTGTTGAATTCATTTATTAGTTCTAGTAGCTTTGTTGTGGATATTTCAGGAGTTTTATGTGTAGAATCATGTCATCTACAAATAGGGAGAGTTTTATTTCTTCCTTTCCAATTTGGATGTCTTTTATTTCTTTTTCCTGCCCAATCACTCTGGCTACAACTTCCAGTTGAATTACAGTGGTGACAGTAGGCTTCTTTGACTTGTTCCTGATCTTACAGCCAAAGCTAACTTGTATGTATTTGGTGAATACATACAATGACTCTTGCCATTGAGTATAATGTTAGCTGGGAGCTTTTCATATATACCCTTTATCATGTTAAGGATGTTTCCTTCTGTTCCTAGTTTTCTTCATGCTTTTAACAGGAAGACATGATAAATTTTATAAAATGACTTTTCTATATTAATTGAAATGATCATGTGAGTGTTTTCTTCATTCTGTTATTGAGGCATCCCCCACTTCTTCCTCTCACTTTGCAAATCCTCTTAAGCATATTTTTAAGCAAATAATCCTAATATGAAAATAATTAGTTTCATTAAAAGGGAATAGTCAGAAAACACTACTGCAGAAAAGAAGAAAAAGGAAAAGGAGGAGGGGAGAAGGATAAGAAGGATTATAATATTATTGTTTCTCTAAATTTTCTCAATGTAAAACCTAAATAAAACTTCACCTCCAGAAAATCTTCGTAATAAACAAATTTTGGGGGGGGTGGGACAGAAAAACATTTTAAATAAAATTAGATGTTTTGTGTCTTTTGATTAATTTCTCAAAGTGTCCTTTCCATTAGTTTATCAATCAATATAATGCCCCCACCTGGCTATCAACTATAAAAAAGAGTTCTGTAGACGCTTCTTGGCAAAAGTCAGGACTGAACTCAGCTACTGTAGAACTCATCCTAAAGTCGGTCTAGTTAGGATCCGTTTAAAAATCCTAGTTCATTTTCTTATGTGCGTCTTCTTTGACTTTGGCCCCCATGTCTAGTAATCAGCCTTCTGTCTTATTTCTATGGCCAGGCCACTTCCTGTACCCTCAGACTGGGTACTGGCCTGATCCTTGCTACTGCAGTCTTGCTTTGACACGCTGTTTGGTTTGCCCCAGTCCTCTTATGCCTTGAAGGCTTGTCATTGAGTAACAGCCTGGAGATAGGGCCTAGCCACCTGCTTCCACTTTTGCTTCATGCTTCCTCCTGAATCTCCACATTTTTCCTACTCTGGGATGCTCTGCTGAACTGGAGAACACCCTCCTCCTGCTGGACCCCTGACGTTTCTGTGTGACCATATTACCACCTGTTTATGTCTCCATTCTTTCTATCTCGCTAGACTCCCTCCAAGTGCCTACATAACACCAAAGGGACAGAGATTTTCTAGAACCTCTCTGACCTGTCTAAGTAGACCCTACGCTACCCAACTGTTTTTACTGTGTCTGTCAGCTTGTTAATTTTAAGTTTTTAGTTCCGTGAAGGAAAAACGAAAATCTGTTTACTTAACCTCAGAATTCAAACCCCTGTACCAAAAATAACAACAACAACAGATATTCAACATTTATTTTAAAATCCTAGAATCCAAGAATCAAGGAGGTGCCTTATGTATGATCTTGTCTAGATTCTTACTCAATGTAGACATACTTGCTAGATAATGGTAGAGCTTTTCCAGACAACCTGTCCCACTGTTAAATTTTGTTCTTCCTCTTGAACTGAAATATGTAGCACCAAACATTCTACTCATTAATGAAAGTTAGAGACAAAGAACATCGGAAACTCCATCACTATCCATTCACTCAATGGACATTAGTTGAGCATATACTATGTAGCAGACACAGTACTATGTTCTGGAAAAAAACAAAGTCTCCCAGGAATCCTTTTGAACACCTTCTTGAAAATGACTCATAATAAATTCAAAATAACCATTGCATTTCACACTTTACTATTTCGTTTCATATATATGGCAGTATTTCAGTGCTCCACCGGTTCTTGTTTTACAAATTGTTACAGAAAGTATTTGTCTTTGGGCCTGGACTAATAGAAGAGCTCCAAAGGCAGAAGAAGCAATAACTGAGTCAGGACTGAAAAGCTATGACAGGTGCTGAGGAGAGGTAACTAGCTGGAGGCCAGAAGATTCTGTCAACTGAAATAGAAATCTGAGATTCAAGAATAAGGCAAGCTACTTGAGGTGAAATGGGAGACTGGGAGAAGAGGAGGTCTTTTGAATCAGAATGGAGCAGGGACCTGTCTCATTTATTGCTTGAGAGTCCTAATAATGACATATTTCTACACCAGAGGCCAGGTACTTCACAGGAAATTGTGTAAAGCTACTGATTCTTTCCCCCTCAATGCCATTTCTGTAGCAAATTAGGTTTTTTTTTTAATTTCACAGGTGAAAATTAATAGTTTCTAAAACGTAGATAAAACTTGCCAATTTTTGAATAAAAGTTATCCAGCCTTCAATTTCTTCAGCGTGTAAGGAAAAGAACCAGAAGTCATAATAACAATAATTAGATCCCGACACGAGTCCCAGATTCTGTCCGATCTTGAGTAAGTCATTTAACCTCTCTAGTGCTGAATTTCTCACCCATTAAAAAATGAAAATAAAAATACCTGTCTTACTACATTACGCTGATGTTGTGAAGCTTCGAAAAGAAAACCACTATTCATCAAATTATAACTCACAGAGACTGCAAACTCTGTGATTTGGGTACAGAGTCCTGTAGGATGACGCCATTGTACAGATGGAGACACTGAGGCTTCCAAAGTTTCAGCAGTTTGCCCCTGGAGCTTTAATCCACGTCTGCATGCAAAGCCCTTTCTCCCAACCAGGGACTCAACTGTGAAAAAGGCTTGACAGCTAAAATGCTTATTATTAATGGTTATGTTAATAAGAACACTTGTTTCCTCTGCAATACATTTTATCGATATAAATATCCAATGGATCCTACTGTAAAAAACTTTACTGAAGTATAAATAGTAAAAACTTCCCATACATCTCAGTCTCCCTGAGTATCTCCCTGAGATGCTCAGAAGTATCTGTATAAACAATTTGGAGGTGCATGCTTCCATAGCTTTTCCATTAACTACACTCATACACACAAAGTATTTTACTTAAATAAGATACACTACACATATTTTTCTATTTGCTTTATTTTGTCTTATACTTTTCAATGTTCTTTCCATTTATAGAACTGCATCTTTCTTATTAATGGATTCAGAACATTCTAAATGTGGCTATACCATATTTTGGCCAGGATTCGAACCTAAGTCTCCTATGGAGACACCATATTTAAATTCATACTATTATTGATGAGTTATTAGTATGTCTCTAATTTTTTTGTTAACATCTTTAAACACGTGTCTTTGAGCACATGGGCAAAGTGTTTCTATAGGATTGTTTTTACACATGGATTGCTGAGTCATGTACTTTGTACATTCTAAATTTTGATAGTAGTTTTCAGTCCACAATCCACTACAGGGTATGAGTGTGCCCTTTTCCCCACATCCTCACCAATACTAGACACGAACAGGCTTTTAAAAGGCAATTTGATGGATAAATACTGGTAGCTTGTTCTCATTTGTATTTCCCTGATTGCTTGTGAGATAGAGCATTTATGTTCACTACCTAGTTATATTTTACATCTGAAAATGAGTTGCTGTCCATACCTTTGCTCAATATTCTATGGTAATATTTTTCCTTTTGTGGTTGGATTTGTAGGAGAACTTTACATATTGTTGCCATAACTCCTTTGACTATTATATTTATTGCAGATAACTTCTTCCTGTCTATTGCTGTGGATTAACTTTTAACATTTTCTATGGATCTTTATTTGAGTGTAGAAAAGGCTATCATTTTTATGCAGCCAAACCTGTGAATTATTTCAGTTATGACTCCTGGGTTTTGTGTTTGCTTAGACTCTAGCTAAGGTTTTAAATCCAGACTCTAGCTGGGTTTTGTATTTGCTTAGACTCTAGCTTTATCTCTTGGCTAAAGATAGTAAAAATATCACTATATATTTTCTTCTAGGATTTTATGGTGGTGGCGTTTTTGCTGCTATTGCTTTCTGTTTATATGTCTGTTTGTTGCATGAAATCATTAGATTAATCCCTCTGGGCTTCTTTGCAAACAGTAAGACTCTAATTGATGTTTTATCCACATGGGCAACTGATTGTGCTGACACGTGGATTAAATGGTTTACCTATTACCACTGAGTTGAAATGTAGTTTTATCAAAACTGTACCACCATCTACGAGGTGCTGTTATTCTGGACTTTGTATTCCATCCCAGTGATTGCTTGGTATATTTCTATGTCAAAATCCTGCTGCGTATTAGCATATCTTCAGAATATGCTTTGCTCCTACTAATGCAAGTCTCTAAACATAGTCTCTTTCTAAATTTTCTTGGCTATTATAAGTTATGGTGCCAAGGGGCCCACATATGCCCTACATGCACTTTCACTCTTGGAATTTTGCCAAAATGATGAGGGAAATAGTGCTGCATTTGATGAGACATTACTGAAAAAATACTTACTGTATATCATGCCGAGAAAATGTAAGGGCTTTGATTGAAGCTACCTAAAGAGTCCTTCAATACTACACTTAGAAGATGGTAGCAAATTCAACATTACATCTCCATATCAAAGCTACTATGTTCTTAATTGAGTGTTCCTGAGAATTCTTTCCCTCTCTCCCCACACATATGTTCAAGAGATAAACTCAAATCTTGTTCCCTTGAGAGAGGAAGGAAACTGATGAAAAATCCTGGTTTTTAGAAACACACTGATCATAAAATTTGGAGTATCTATTTTGACACACACTTTAAATAGTAGTGACATATAATAGAAATATTGAAATAATTAGAGCCAGAGTAGCCCAGTGATTAAAAATATGGGCCTTAGAATCAGACACTTGAATTCAAATCCTGGATCATGGTAAGTTACTTAACTTCTCTGGAGACTCGATTTCCTCATCTGTAAAATAGAGATTAAAACGCCTGCCTCGTCTGCTGTTTATAAGGATTAGCAATAATGTATGCAAAGCATTTAATATAGATATTGCAGCACTTAGTAGGGACCCATTAAATTGTGATCATTATCACTGTTATTCTGTTGTATACTTTCCATGCACATAGCTGTTTTCCCTTTCCAAAGTGCTTTCACTGATCTTTTCTCTTTGTGTTCTTTTAATGGATGAAATGTGGGCACAATGACATGAGAGAGGGGGCTGCTGGCATTCATACCTGCTGTTGAGGGAAGCCAGGGTGAGCTTTGAGAAAGCACTGTACACTTTCACTTACACTGAATCCCAAGGATGCAGATCCTTCCTACACTCCCCTTAAGACCTGAGAGGCAGAGCTTCTTTGTGAGCATTTGAGTGCTAGAAATTTATGAGGTTTTTATAAGATGATCCATTTAAAATAGATCATATTTAATCCCATTTAGGGTCTGATTTAGATGAGCTTTTCTTTTCTATATAACCATTGTGAATGGAAAGTACTATCAAAATTCTAACTTCTTCCTTAATTCATATTGCACAGCAATCAGTAGGAAAATAAAGTTGCATTTACATTTTGCATTTCATCTATTTGATTCCCACTTTAGTCCAATACATTACATATAGAAATTTCTCCATTTGTCAAATTTTCTTACCTGCAAAATCAACCAATTGATTATGCGCTAGCCTTTTTATAGGTGCTAGTTACGGGTAGGCTTAAATGATTAGGTAGTCATTTCAGTTCAAACAATGAACAATTGTATTTTTTCAACCCTGTCAAAGAAAAGTCACCATCTATCTGTAGCTAAGAATGATATACCTAGATATTTTCTTTGCACCTCTAAAACATTGATCATTATTTTTATGTGTGCAATTTAAAATGGAATAAGTATAATAAAGCAAAAACAAGCAAAACATAACAAAACCTTGATTTGTCTATAATTAAGTCATTAGGTCATTCTGTGACCACACCAGAGAATATGTCTTTTGAGTGGGGAGGGGGCAAAAAAGCATGTTTTATACAGTAATTATTGTATATTCTTAAAGTATTACTTTCTGGGATTTAATGCCAATGTAGAACTTTAGAAACATAAGATTATAAGAAAATTGACATCCGGTGTAAAAGGCAGAGTGAATAATACATGTTTTAGGAGTTTGCAACACAGTATCTAAAATGCATTTGAATCTATAGATTGTTTTTCTTGTGAATGGTAATATATTAAAAAAAGCATTAAGCCAATACTTAAAGAGACTAAGCATAACCACATTTAAATGGGTAGAAAGAGAGAACACTTTTAAAAATTTACAGAAAGGCCACTTGGTGCTTATATGACTATATATTTTTACATCTTGCATTTGCAAATAATGAAGCCTCATATGGGTTGTAATAATTGTTACTGGTTTTTAATATTGGGCAAAGCACAAATACAAAATGTACTTGAAGCTCAGCTTAAGTAGATTATGAACATTTAATATAGAATGTTATCATAATATTCAGAGCACCAAATTGCAGACTTCTGTCACCCACTTTAAAGCATGCTTCTGAAGATCATAGTTAATTCTGCTGATTTATGGTAATGCTGCGGCATTATCGTCCACAGCATCAGAAACCACTAACAAGCTTAGTATAATCTTGGGCTGAAATGGTTTGAGGTTTAAATTTCTGTAACGATTATAAAGTAGAAGGAGTAAAATCCCACTGCAGAAAAAAAAAAAAGTACCACGTTCCAACTTAAAATCATCCCATTCCCCTCCCCCCAATAGCCTTCCCCCACTGCAGCAAGAAGAGTAACTTTTAATGGACTGGCATTTTAACGTTTTCCCACATAGTCCTTTCTGCATGGTAAAATTCCTAATTTAAATATATAATGCTCACAATTTTTCCTTGGGGAAGACTGCTCTATGCGATGCCCTGACTCCATCCTTCCATTCTAGAAGCCTCTTTTTTGAACAATACTTTACATTGCATCCAATTGTCCATAAAAGGGTTAAAAATAAGAACATTTTCATGGCCATTATGCTCTTCAGGCCAAATTATTGTGTTGTGTTACTATGTGACCTTGGTGCCACTGAGGCTCACTTATTGTCTTCTACGTGACTGCTGAAGTCAACAGAAGCTGGGCGCTGGGATTAGTACAGTAAAATCAGGGCCTGTCTTATGAGACTGCACCCCCAAAAATGTGTACATCTGGTCAACCAATACAATGACCAGAGGGCTGACAGCAGCAAGGGATTCCTGGAAGCTTCAAGATGAAAGATGCAGTAACACCAACATGGTCCCTGCCACAAGACTGACTAGCAGCTTCTTGGGTTGCAAACTGCTTTCCATGAAACAAATTAAAGGATGAACCCCTTTTCGTGCACCTGTGCTATAGCCTCCCTGGAATAAGATAGAAACATAAGCAACAAGAACTGACTTCGTGTTTTCTATAAGAAAATAAATTCATGCCATCCCTCAAATTTTTAGCAAGCCAACCACTGCCTTTTGTCTCTTGGGGAACAGCCACGGTTGACAGTAGGGAGTGAGTGGAGCATCGCTTCCACAAAGATGCCAGCAGGCTGGGGTGGGGGCGTTGGGGCACTGGCACATGGGGAATTCTTCCTGGAGGAACAAGAGATGACTTGGCCATATGTGCTCCCCTGAAGTCTAATTTTTAATTCAACCAAAAACCATACTGGCACTTATGAAACAGGGAAAGCATGTGGGCCAAGAAAACAACAATCATGTGTGCTAATTTACATTGTTCATCTCTACATCAAAAACCAAATGAGAAGGAATATCTCAGGACAAGTTTCATTAGAGAGACAATCCTGATCAAATCTGAGGATCTCTCAAGGCAAAATCTCATTCAGAGAAACAACTGAGATGTTTAAATATGTGTCTGTCCTCTAAGATGATAAATTCTAAAAAAAAAAAAAAAAAAAATAGGGTGGAGCAGGCAACACTCTGAAGTCTATGTGTGATGTGTTGACTTCTGTCCATGAGGAATACCAGTAGATGGGGGTGAAGGAGGGAGAGAAGTTGAGGATTTCAAGCACGATGAGGTTGGTGGGGAAGCAGGTTACTCAGAAAGGAGGTGGAAGTGAGTTGGAGGATTTGGTGCGATTTTAGCCAAAAGGACAGAGGAAACCGCACCTTTACCATCCAGGGTTGGGGGGAGAGGGGGTGAACAAGCACAGAGCAGTGAGACCAGCGCACATTTTCAGTACAAAATGGGTGTTGGGTCAGAACAAACAAACAAACAAAAAAACCCACGAAGGAAAGTAATTTGTAATCCCACGCTTTTCAGAGCACAAGGCTGAAGGAGGAAACCACAGGTCTCCCTGAGATGCTGGAAGCCTCATCTCTGAACTCCAAACACTGACTCCTCTCTTGGGCTTTCTTTTCAAGATGTCATTCTCCGGCCTCCACACTCACGACCAAACAAACATAGAAATCTACTACTGTTCTCCCCATGCACTCCATTTTCTTCCAATCTGAGAGCCATTTGTGTGTATAATTGAAAATTAGCAGTGCAGCTGTTTGAAGAGAGTAATTTATCACAGCGCATTGTTCGCGCCTGACACTTTAGACCTGGCTCTAACACGCCAGTGGTTGCTGGGGGTTGAGCTACAGAAAGCGATTCGGCTGTAATGCTGCGTTTCCCCTGCTTTGTTGCTAATTGTAGCCTCTTTTTCTCCATTGAATTGGGAGTTGAGTAAAAGAGCTTGTTTGCTCTGTGCGGTGAGGCTGCCAGGGCCGCTTGGGCTATTATCACAAGATACTCTTGATCTTTTGAAAAGCAGGAAATAGAATTTTTCTCCAACAGGGAAAGTAATTTGCGATGCGTCCATTAGTTCTTCATTAAAGCAAGATTAAATTGCACGGCAAATCACATCTGTGTTTGGATGATTAAAGGGTGGCATTTTAGAGGCCAAAACTAATTACTAGTCAAAATGAATGGGAGTGAAAAAACAGTCATGTTTTTACATTAGATAGTGTGGCTTGTAATTAGATTCAAGCTAATTCCACTATTTCTTCTCTTTTAATGAGATGAGCCTGTCCTCATCTTTTTCTAGGCCATGCTAACAGCCCCAAATGTATAATTTTGTTAATACTAAGAGTTTACTTTATTGAAATTTCTTTGCTACCTGCCACAAGTGACTGTTCTCTCTGATGGTACTTCATTATATGGAAACATAAGCTACTCAGCAAGATAGTTTACAAGAAAAGTCATTCCTAGAGGAAAAGGATTAATTTTAAATGAATAGGTAGTGATGTATATATGTAAAAATGTATATTTTTAAATGTTATTGAAATGAGCTGTTACCAAGAATGTGCACAAAACAAGTCCTCCTCGGCTGGGTAACTAGACAAAGATCTAGAATAAGGAATAAGGTACTTTTGTGCAATAAAGCGTTGAATGGTTCCAAATTCAATGTGCATTTAGGTACTGCTGTTTCCTGCCCTTCCTTGCAATATAATTTTTCCCATACTTGCTATAAGATTTCACTTTCTTCCATGATTGAGGCATGTTATGATGGATTTCCCTCTGAACTTACTTGTGACTTTTATTAAAAACATTAAGAGCATTGCACTAGGGAATGGAAACCCATAAAGTCCAAGACTATTTAAAAGCAAATTTGATGTTTCTCAAAAGCAGGTCAAATTTACTCTCAGAAATCAGTTTCAGTTTTTGATTGCGGGAAAACAGTAATTTATGAATAATTACCATAGATAGGTCAAGATGTTATTGAAGAAAAAACTATGGAAATGGACAATTACGCTAAGCTCGTGCTGTTACATATATTGCCTTATCAAAAATATTGTAGAAAAAAGAATCCATTCTACTCCCTGGACACAGAACACACTGGCTTTAGTGGTCTCAGTCAAGTAGGAGCCTTTTAAACAGGACAACAAAAAGTTTTTTCTGTTGGGCAGTTAAGTCAGACTTTGAAATCAGAGTCTTCAAATCTCTTATGATTGAGGCATGGTTTTAATGAAACTCTGTGAAGCAAAGTCCCCGTTGCATCTTCAGAGCAAAGTTTGTGCTTTATTCCCAGAGTTTAGAATGCTTAAAGGCATCTAGAATAAATAGATGATAATGGAACAAAAGAAGAGATGAATGAATGAATGAACAAATGAATGTACTGAGGAAAACAATCTTTGCAAATCAACTTGTCCTGAATACTTCTTCAGTGAAATTTTTGAAAGGTTGGCTCTTCTTCCTATAGTAATATAGACAAATACAGCACATGGCATTTAAAAACATGTAAACACGTCATTCACATGTGGTACCAACATGGGAATAAGAACAGGAACACAACTTCTGAGATCTGATCCATTAACTCTACCAGACATCTAGATTTTATGTTAATGATGTATTCACTTCTTAATTCATTCAGTTTTAGCTGAATTTTATAGGTAAATTGTATTCTTTAACTTTTCAAGCTATGATTTTCATATAACCGATACCTTATATGTTGTGTTTCCAAAACAGCAATTCCTATTCCTACTTTGCCCTAATTTCTTGCTTCTAATCACAAAAATACCATAATGGCAAAGGCAGGCATTCAAAAGACTTTTCTGGTGCATAGCAGATGTTCAAAGCAATGGATAAAGGCCGTCATAATAGGGCGCTTTGTATACTAGTTTATGCTCATGGCAGTTTGACTGCAGTGTAGGGGAATAGTTAAAGATGACGTCACATGACATCAATTCAGGGAAATAGCAAAAAATAAAGCTAGTGAGCTCTTGAACAAGTAGGTGCTAATTGGTGTTCTTGTTAGCCATCTCAGGAGAAGGTCCAAGTGTGAATTCAACTGGTTGTTGCTGGAAAAAAGGCCATAGTTAGCAACCTTCACCCAGGACCCGCTGAGAGCTACTCCCCAAAATGCGGTGGGGTGGGACACAAAAGAGACAGAAGACATATGTGCTATGTTGAAGGAATCCAAATTGAGCGTCCTTTTTGGTGATTAAAACAGAATAAAACAAACCAGTCGTTACTCCAGGCCGTAGCTTCCCTGGGCTGCCGTGACCTGCACCAGACTGGTTGGCTTGAACTAGAATTTGTTCTGGAAGGTGAGAAGTCCAAAATCAGGGTGTCAGCAGCCACACTTTCTCTGGAGTCCCCAGTGCTCTGGCGGGGCTGGCTGGAGAGACCCACAGCTCAGTTCCTACCTCAGTCAAATGGTCATCGGCCTCCCTCTGCCTCCTGCTGCCTACAAAGACTCCAGGAGCATTGGATAAAGGTCCACTTTGATTCTATCTGGCCCCACACTAATCAGACCTTTAAAGACTCTATTTACAGGTGAGTTCACTCACGCAGAGCCAGGGGCAGGACTGTATGGGGGCACAATTCACCACGGCATTGTGCATAGCTTTTAAATCTCTTTCTTATGATTGTGCTATCAAGGAACAGCTGTTATCCTACAAATATTTATTGAGGACCTATTATGTGCCAGCCACTATTCTAGGAGCTGGGAATATACCAGGGAACAAAACAGTTTCTGCCCTCATAGAGCCCATACAACATAAGAACAAATAAAAACAGCTTAAAAATTGTTTTTAAAATAAGAATTAAGAGGCCCTTAAGACACAATAAGCTGGAGGAACATTATGAGGCTGATTAAGTATGACATATCTGATTCATTGTGACTTGTTTAGAAACCCCAACCCCAACAGAAATAATTCCTATCTGTGGTTTTGTTTTCATCACAGCTTCTCACTCCGCTGACTTGGGCTACAAGGAGCAGTGACTGAAAGACCATGACAAGTTAGACAGTCAGTTGTCCTTTGGATAAATAGCAACTGCTTGAGCAGGGGACCCAGTGGTTGTCCAAAAGACCTGTTCCTGGTTGCTACTAGCTCGTTCCTTGGGACTGAAGGCCAGAGAATCTGGTTGGGCAGATGGACTTTTATATTGATCAGCATAGAAATAGGCAGTAAATCAGAACTTAACTATATAATTTTTAAAGGATCAGGAAAGTCTACCAAAGACAATTTAGTAGAGTGCCGGAGTCCCCTTATCTGTTCCACTCTGTAAGACTTCAGCCCTCTTTGCCAGTTTTACTCTGCAGCTAAATTCCGGTTATAGGATGCTGCTGGGCAAACCCCGCATAAGGCTTCTTGAAACGTGCTTTTCCCAACTACCTGCTTCCTCCAGGAGAAACAGTCATTAGCCTCCAAGTACCATTCAAGATCCTGAAGCCCATTTAGATGTGATTATTTTCCAATTATTGGCTTAATCAGAATAACTGTGAGTGCAGACAACTGCTCAGTGTATCTTAAGAGAACAAGAGGATATTGTGACATAAGTCACCTGTTTTAGAAATTCTTTGAAATGTGTTTATTAAAACGCTTGGCTGTGAGAGGCAGAATTCAATGAACATTGTGACAAAGACTTCGCCTCTCAACTTTAACCCTAGGCTGTTTGATTAGACACAAAGCCAGCAGGCTAGGATGGAGACTTTGAAAACAAATACTCAAATTACTTCTTTTAAAAATATTTTCTCCTTCCTATGTACTTGTCTCCAAAAGTAGTGAAGGAAGAAATCAAAGGAAACAGAGGAGATAGTGTTGAGGCTGGTGTGATAGCCCTCCTGAATTAACCATACTCCAGACAGCCCGGGCACACAAAATCCTTGGCAAATCTGAGAGGAGAGAACTTTGTGAGGCTTTGCAAGTTCTGCCTACAGGGACAGAGAGGGTGGAGAAAAGGAAGGAGGTTTATGCGTGTGGATTTACTGTTTTAAGGTAATAGACTACAACAGCTCCCTTGTTTTTTTGTACAGCCATTCTAACATCAGTTGCACTACCTTATACATGCATAAAATGATAGCACATTTGCAGATAGATGTGTGTACATGTATGGATACATCTGTGTACATGGAGAGAGACGGCATCATGCACATGCAGCAGGTACACTGATTATATTAGATCTTGAGGTGAGGGGCAAATATGAGAGCCTTTCTCACTGTTTTACACTTCTGGCTTGTATTATCTTACAATTTCTGTTTTCCTTTTTTTTTTTTAAACACAAAAGGGGAGGAGTTTATTCCAAGGAACGAAGTGAGGAGAATTGGAAGAATCCTGCTCTCCACACCTCTGATGGGGATATGACTGTAAGCTGCCTGCTTCCAGGTCATTTCCTGGCATTTGGGGCAAGCTCTCGGGAGACAGAGCTTGTCTTCCTCCTAAGAAGGCTCCTATAGACTTGGACCTTCTGCAGGGCCCCCCAGGGAGTTAGGCCATGCAAACAGCCAGGGCACTGCCAAGGCGGCCGGTTGCTTCCATGGGTGCAGAGGAAGGAACCCTACCCAGGAGAACCTGCCTGCACCATCCCTTGGCCATCAGCCTGGACTTAGTAACACTTCTCCCCTCGAAATAACTAAAAGTGGTTGCAAAATAGAAAAAGGCAAATTTGGGCAGAATAAAAAATATGATAGGGCTGTCTCAATCACTGGATGAACTGGGTACAGTGAAAGAGTTGCAAAAATACTTTTTCTATTTTACACACTTAGAGGAGCTCTAGAAGGACACTGCACAGTCTTCATAGTCCACTCATCTCTGGCACACATAAGGTGAGAAATAAACAGTCATATTTGCATGGTTGAACATGAATGCAAAATGAACAGGCTCTTTGCTTCTTTGGCCTCTAATTCTCTCAACTCTCTGTTCCGGAGATGAGGAGGCTGAGTCAAGAGAAGCAAGGTTAATTTGCTCAAGTCACACAGTTCGACAAGGTGTAAAACCCAAGTCTACCAAATGTAAGATCTCATACACATTCTCCTTGCCACATACTTTCTCCAAAACAAAGCTGTCACTCTGTGTGAATAAAGCAATAATGATGAGTGATGATGCGATTAAGGGTAATTTTAGTTTTTGTTTATAGCTAAACTAAATAACACACAACAGTTGACATATTTGCAGCAGAGACAGAACAAAACTTTTCGATACTCTGATGCAAGATAACACATAGACATGGAAAGAACAAATTTCAACAAGCTTGACAAGCAGGAGGTAGAACATGTAACAAATTATTTTAAAAATAATTATGAAATTATCTGTTTCCACCATTCAATTATTTCCTTCTAGCTACATGAACTGACTTGAAAAGCTGTCTAGGATATACTGGAAAGCAAGAAAAGCAAAATACAGAACACTGTGGAGTGTATGATCTGATGCCATTAAAAATAAAAAATGAAACTGCACATGTGCTGTATATGCATGTATATATGCATATATACTCCCCGCATACCCATATGTGCTTGAGGGAGCACAGAAAAAACACTAGGACTTGTCGTCTGTAGAGGTAGATGTGAAAAGTGGACTCCTTTCTCTATTTTATGTGGTCCTTTAAACTATTTAAATTTAGTAAAGTAAGTGTGAATTTCTTTTGATATAAAAAAATGAATAAAAATTATTTTTTTCAAGTGAATACTTGTCCATTGTAGTGATTTGGGGAGAATAAAGGAAAATTTTCACCCCAAGTTCTACTCCCCCAAGAATAGCCATTGGTAACAGGTACAGAACCTTCCCATTTTTTCTCTGAGCATGAAAACATATTACTTTTTTTTTTTTTTTAATTTGCATATGGGCAGGAGGTACCAGGGATCGAACTCCAGACCTCCAGCAAGGCAGGTCGGAGCTCTGCCTGCTGAGCCACAGCAGCTGCCCACATATTACTTTTTACAATTATGAGATCATATTCTTTCTATTTTTTAATTTATTAAGATAGAATATATATAACATAAAATTTGCCACTTAACCGTTTTTAAGCACGCAATTCAGTGGCATTAATTACATCCACGATATTCTGCAACCATCACCACTATCTATTCCCAAAATTTTTCATCAGCCTGGACAGTAACTTTCTACTCATTAGATGATAACTCTCTAACCCCACCCTCCCCCTGCCTCTATCAATTTGCTTATTCTAGATATGTCATATAAGTGAAATCATATAATCTTTGTCTTCTTGTGGCTGTTTTATTTTACTTAGCATAATGTCTTCAAGAGTCATCCATGTTGTAGCATGTATTAGAACTTCATTCTTTTTCATGGCTGAATAATACTCCATTGTAGTTATAGACCATATTTTGTTTATCCATTCATCTGCTGATGGACTCTTGGGTTGTTCCATTTTTTGACTATTGTGAATAATATTGCTATGAATATTGGTGTAACGTGTCTGTTTGAGTCCCTGCTTTCAGTATCTTTGGATATAGATCTAGGAGTGGAGTTGCTGAGTTATATGGTAATTCTATGTTTAACTTTTTAAGGAAACTCTAACCTGTTTTCTGCAGAGGCCACACCATTCTCAAAAACAATGCATAGCATCCAATTTGTCCACATCCTCACCAAAACTTTTTACTACCTGCCCTCACTTTTTTTTAAATAATAGCCATCCTAGTGGGTGTGTAGTGGTATCTCATTGTGGTTTTGATATGCATTTCCTTAATAATAACTAATGATATTGAGCATCTTTTCATGTGCTTATTGACCACTTGTGTATCTTCTTTGGAGAAATGTGCCTTCAAGTCCTTTGCCATTTTAAAATTGGGTTGTTTGTCTTTTTGTTTTTGAGTTGCAAGAGTTCTTTATATATTCTGAATATTAGACCCTTATCAGATAAAGGATTTGCAATGTCCTCCCATTCTGTAGATTTTCTTTTCACTCTCTCAACAATATCCTTTGATGCACAAAATTTTTAATTTTGATGGAGTCCATTTTATCTATTTTTCTTTCATTATTTGTGCTTTTGGTGTCCTATCTAAGAATCTATTGTCTGTTTACAGTTATGAAAATTTACTCCTGTGTTTTCTTCTAACAGTTTAGTGTTTTTGGCTCTTATAATTAGGTCTTTGATCCATTCTGAGTTACTTTTTATATAGGGTGTGTCTCCTTATTGTTTTGAGTTTTGCTTTTAAAATATACATTTTAACATCTCTCACCCTTTTACTATTCTTGTTTAACATTATATTTAGTGGGTCCAGAGAAGTACATAAGATGGCTATACTATAACTTAATTCAAATGGGACGAAGTGGCCGTTTCACTGGTGTCCAAGAGCTTTCCTGCCACTCTCTGCAGCCTTCCAGAGCCCACTCTGAGCTCCCTCCAGGGATGAACTGATGGGCAAGGTCATATGCCTCCACTCCCAAAATTACTTATGAACCATCTCAGTAATATGCTGGTGGTTACGTATCCCTTTCATCGAATATCCTCCTACACATTCTACAAGCAAAGTTAAAAATAACTGGTGTTTGCTTAGAAGCTACTGGTACCTTTACCACTATGCTGTACACGTTCTGCAAATACTTTCATAACTGTCATAGCATTCATTTATTTTCGTCACAACTACAAAAAGTCAGTACCATTGTGCCCATTTTCACACGCAAAACCAGGCTCATGGAAGGTAATGTTCTCCAGTGCATGAGGCTAGTACGTGAATCCAGAGGGACTCAAACCCAGGTCTTGGGAGTCCCCATTGCTCACTTTGTCTGCCCGGCACCCACTGTCTTCATGAAAGTGACTTGGAAAGGTTTTGTACCTGTAAATGTGGCCTTTCAGGGGAGCATGATTCAAACTGACCATTCCCCTTGGATGTTATATACAATCTGGAGGAAGTGCCAGGAAGAGATGAAACTGGATATGATAGAAAAAATACAGGTTTTCACATCAAATTGCATGGCTCTGAGTCCTAGCTACATCATTTCCCAAGTAAGACATTTTGGATGAATCACTTCACTTAATTGAGTCTCAGTTTCCCCATCTTTGTAAGACAGAAGGAATAGTAACATCTGCCTCACAGGATCATCTCAACATTTATCTAATTTGACCATGTATATTAAAATGCCTTGAAAATTGCAAAGCACTAATACAGAATTCCTTAGCTGACTTCGATGTCCTTCCAAATCTTATCGGCCAACTAAATTTCAGAGGCACTGTTAAGAAGACAGCACTCCACCAACTTGGCTAGAACGTTCTATAGAGTGGTCGGCATGTTAAGTTGAAGGTGTTATTTACTTCTACAGGTAAATATGTAGAACATTTCTAACAGGAGAATGATCCAGGACTAAATTTAAACCTGACTGGGTTATCTGGGACTGTGATGCTTCATATGCAGAAGAGGTTCTAAACAATCAGATGAAAAGAGATAAGGAAACTCGTGGAGCACTTGACCAATACACAGTATATGAAAACTAGGAGTGCTTTATTGAGAGAATGAAAAGATGGGCTTCCTGTCATGCTATCACCGTGCACTCAAGCCTCATTACACCATGCTGCCTACAGACGCGGCTGCGGTTTACTCTAACTCTGTTTCGTTATAATAAAACTCCACTTCTGAGGATTTATAATTCAGCCAAAATAATTTGCCACAGAGTGTTTCTAAAGGCCTTTTATATAACCTTTTGAATAAAACCCCAATATGAGAAATTGTAAACAATAAAGATCTTGCACTTCTAAAGTAGTTGTTGCTGGATGAGTTAAATTTTTGATCACGTGGGCTTTATTTCTATTATATGAAGTTCTTCTACATGACATCTTACTTTAGTTAATAGGCACTAATAGGAAATGGAGAGCTTCAAAACAGGTTTCTTTGCTATATTTTTTATTAAGAGGATAAAGAGAAAAGGCGTTTGAATGTAAAGGAAAAAAGTTAAGGTGTGTTTGCCAGAAAGTCACTTGGTCCAGCCCTGAAAATTTAGATTTGCAAAGTATGAAGATTTCATTTTTACCTAAAGTGCAGCAAAAGCTATATTCGTGGGAAAGTTCATTAAATTTATTGAGGTACCAAGGAGACAGTCAGAAATATTGTAACAGAGACTCATTTAATCCAGGATATCCTCAAAATGTGTTCTCAAGAACATTAGATACTAATAGTTGGTAGACCCAAAACTAAGCTAAACTAAATACAATAAACAATAAAATCAATTCAGTGTGTTATATACTATGAAAAAATAAGGTCTTTGAAAAGTCATAATGCATCTTAGCATATTAAAGATTCTGAGAAATACATTTAAAATCGTTTAATATGTTTAGGTCAGCATTTCTCAAATTTATTTCACCATACAGCTTCCTTTTGGTAAGCAACTGCTGATAATTACCAAGGGAAGCTTAGGAATCTGTGATTCCATCCATAAAGCAGTGTTTCTCTTTGCAGGACAAGATCATTGCACCAGAATCTCCAGTCAAAAAATGCAGCTTCCAGCCTCTACCCCAGATCTACCGAATCAGACTGTGGAGTGAAACTCCACATTTCTGCATATTGACACTCTACGCCAGCCCCAAGTCCCATCTCTGGGGTTACTGGGTATCCTAAAGCTTGGCGGATCTTAAGATGATGTCCCATAAGATATCTGAAGGATAAAAACTTGGTGAGTACTGTTTCTCTAGAGTAGAATGGACACGTTTTTTAGAGACTCCATTATCTTTTAGTAGGAATCAGTCTGATTGTGGTGGTCATGGTAGATGGGCAATGTAGTCAAATTAGTGAAGCTAAAAACAGGCCCCATGTAAAGTGACTTTACGGTAACATAGAAAGAGTCTAGATGAGACTCTTTCTCCCTTCATCAGTCACGGTATTCAAAATTCCGTTATTAGAACAGCTATTGTTCTTAGAGGTATGAAAGGACGTTAATATTTTTAATGCAATTTCCATGAGATATCCAGAGCCTCAAAAATGTGAGTAAATGCCCTTTCACTCAATGATTGCACTTCTGGGATAAAATATTTAATTTCCAAAAAACCTTTTGTACAAAGTTGTTCATTGCAAAACTCGTAACAGGAAATATTGGAAAAAATCTAAACTTTTGATAGTATATCAACAAATTAATGTGTATTAGGTATTTGTACCAAAGCTTATAATAACAGAAAGTATACTGTGCTGCTAATAAAAAGCAAGAACTGTCCAGAAATTGGAATTAGGAAAAAAGAAAAAGAGGCAAAGCAACTTTCATTTTTACCTTTTAAACTGTTATTTTTTTATAAGAAACATGCAAAATTTTGACAAGATTTTTAAAGTGAGATTAAAAATAGACTTAAGAACATGAAAAAATACACCAAAACTTAACAGTGCTTATATCTACGAATAAAATTTGAGGCAATTTTAATTTTTTATTTACTTCAATTTTTCATATATTTTCTAGATTTTCTCTCATGTAGATTTATTTTTTAAATAAAAATCTGAATATTATTCTTTTTAAAATTCTACCAGCTTTAGACAGACACTCATACATTGTCAGTGGGAGTAGAAGTTGGCACAAGCTTTTTTAAAGCATTTTGGCATGAATGTAAATTCCTCTTATAATCTTAATATAAATTTTATATTAAAAAATTCAGCAGGAAATGTTCAGCAGAAAAGAAACCTTGTTCAGTGTATTCAGCAGTTATTAGCCCTCTAAAATAGCTAACAATTCTCTGAATTTCTTCCAGAGAAGTGTAAATGGAAAACTGGATAGTTGACAAGTCCTGAATTGTGGCCCAGCCCTGGGCTTGAGCTGAGAAGACTGGGCTCCTGAATGGACTCTGTCACACACCCACTCCACACAAACCTCAGACCCACTTATTTTCCTGTAAAATTAGGAGACTGGACTCAGCAATCTCTTAGCACCTTCCCAATCCATAAAAGCAATACAGAAGCACAGTCAGCCCACAGCTATCTACTTCTGTATATATCTGCTCCCTCTAAGTTAGCATAAAGTTTGTTGTCTTCCTTTTTACTTACTAACACCCATTTTATATCCTGAATTGTAAAATTCTAAGTATTAGCTGAGGTCCAGTAAAAAGAAAGAAGTCAGTTATTTAACAGAAACAATTTACTACACAGAATTGTTAACAAGACATGAAGAAGTTAGTCAGTTAACAAAAAAAAGCAAAACAAGAACTGAAAGATGTCATGGAGGTAGCAACTGCAGGAAGTAGCTATCACCCTCTAGGCTAGGGAAACAAAGGAAATACATGAGAATTATTAATATTAATATTATAGTTAATTGCTATTAATATTATATATTATGTTTCAATATTAGTATTATTTAGAAGCTTGTAGCTAGGGCTCTGCAGAGCTAGACCCCAGATCTCCGATTAGGGGTGCCACCAGCAAGCTCTATGAGAGTTGCAAACACTGCAAACAGGATTCAGTTGTTGCTATGGGAACAAACTGTCACTTGCAAAGTAAAGAAGTGAACCAGATGCTACAGGAACAGGAAGTAAAAAGAAAAACCAAGTCCTTTCTTCCTCCTCCAGCTGTCTAGCCTCTCTCCGGTGCTCCTATCAACAGTCTAACAGAGGGCAGCTGGCAAAACAGAATTGTGAATGCACAGCTGCATATGCAAGGGTGGGTTAGGAGCTGAGAGACAACAGCTTAGTAACTATCCAAGGACATGGAGGGCTTTCGGCTCTTGTTTCATTCTTTAAAGACATAACTTTTCTATAAGAACACAGACTCCCCTCCTTATCACTTCAACCAGACCTTGAGCTACAGAAAGAACTACGGAGAACAGAAATAGAGGAAAATGGGTTTGGATGAATTCTCCTTTCACAACTTGAGACAGATCCTACAGATATAACTGACAATAGTAGGTAGAGGAACATGGGCTTAAAAAAGACTGGGGAAGAATGAAAATGGCTTGATCTTCCATGAGGGTGAGATTAGGAAAAAGGAAACAAAGAATACATGTAAACAGCCATGTGGTGTTTGTTAGGGAACAAGCAGGAGCTATGAATTTCCGCTTCTTTTCCCTTTTTATCAATAGCTGGTATGTTCTTTTCTTGCCCCATATCTTAGGGAAAATGGTACTGGTCTTCTACTGATGGCAATCTGAAGGCTCATTTAACTGCAGAGTGATGCAGTGTAAGGAAAATAGGAATATCGCGTCAGATGCTCTGGTTCAGATTTTGGGGAACTCATCTCTCTAAGCCTCAATTTGTCTATCACTACATGAATTTCAGCTCCTTCATTTGTAAAAGTAACATAATGATATGGAATAGCTGAATAATGTAGAAGAGATTCCAAGTACTCTTGCCTTGGGCACAAGTACAACTTTTCCTTCATGCCTTCCTGGACAACATCTCCTTCCCCCACGTTTTCCAAGACACCTCACTCTTCTTTAGGGGCACACTTAAAATGGACCTGGGGCATTGGCTGAAGCTACTGATGTGAGAATGGGAGAACAGGGTTGGTCAGAATCTCCAGACACAGGCTGGTGTCATTCCAAACCCATAATGGATCAATAATTGGCTAATGGCAACAGGAAGGATAAATTGGCACTGACTGGCTTCTCCACAGCTGTTTAATTCTCAAAGCCATACTCCTTGGTCCCATGGAGCCCTATGGTCCTTCAAGCCCTCTCCTGGTTTCCGTGTCGTCCTCCCACCTTACCAACTCAGGGCACGTTGCATATAGACTTGGAATCTTTCTGAGGCCAGTATGATTCTACAATGATGAGTCACAGCTACATGCAGGCAGGAGATGAGAAAGGAGAAGCAGAACAATGGTGATAGAAATCAGGACAAGGTGAGGTATATGTCCCCACAGATAAAATATTTTCCTTAAGTATCTCACAGTTTTTGTGTTTCTAATGGAATAATGTAATGAAAAGGCAGCATTCGGAGCTCCTTGAACATAAATTTCATATTCATTTATAACTAAAATTTCATGTGTCCTTTGAATAGATAGTATAGTCACATGATTCAAAATTCAAATAGAAAAAGATATACAAAATTTTCCCATCCATCTCCACCTCATCCTCCATCCATTCAGTTCCCAAATACTCTCCTTGCTGGCAACCAGTGATATCAATTCCCTGACACTTTATGCATATACAAGCAAATATATGTATTTTCTTTTCCCCTCTTTTAAATAATTAGTAGCATACTATATACATTCCCCTATATCTTTCTTTTAGCTAATATATCTTGGAAATTATTCCATTGTTCTACCATTTCTGTGCTGCAGTGCTAGCATGGTGCCTATAATATAGAGAAATTAATTAACTTTTAAAACTGTAAACCACTATTCAAATCTTGCCTATTAAGAGACTTAATAAACTTGGTCAAGCACAGACTTACAACACAGATACTAGACCAAAAAGAGACTTTAGAGATTTTTTAAATCATTTGTTTTATAGAAAATAAATTCTTTACAAAACTCAAAAATGTTCACAGAAAATTGTGTATATCTCTTGATTGAGAAATTCTACTACTAGAAATTTATCCTAAGGAAAGAGTCAGGGACATGTGAAAATTTTAATTCATAAAGATGTTCATTATAATAATGTTTATAATATTAAAACAATGGTAACAATCTATGTAACTGAAAACAAGAGATTGAATAAAAGCATCTCTACAATAGAGTATTATGT
>PVIY010018605.1:33308-47383 GCA_004026745.1 Myrmecophaga tridactyla
AAAAAGGCAGGAAAGTGAATTTCAAGAGAGTTTACTGAGGGTTGTCTCATTTTTACAGAAAATACATATTTAAATATATTTTGCTTAGGGAAATTCGGGAAGGGTACTCATCAAAATGTTCAGTTCACTTCTAGGTGGTATAATCCTTGCAATCACTTAAATTTTTTCTTCCTTTTACTCATCTGTATTTTATACTTTTATTACAATAAATTTGTGTTTTCTGGCCAATAAAAATTAAATTATATGAATATATATTTATTGCCATGGAAATTTTCCACAGTATATCAATCAGAATCTAGTCAGACAAACAAAACCATAACCAATTAGTTTAACAGGAAAAAAATTTTATATTAAAAACTTATAACCATGAAATGAACTGAAAACTGGAAAGGAGACCATTAAAAACTAAAAAATCAAATAGTGAAAGGTTATACAGGAAAATAGAAAACTAAGGGTATTAGAAAAGATATATGAACAAAGAAAAAAAATACATGCAAAAGCAAAAAGCAGCTAACACCTTTAGGTCTGGGAGTATCAAAGGAAGAGCTTGAAATTATTAAAACTTAGAAGCTTGGAGGAAGGACCAATGGAACTGGGAGGGGGCATTGGGCAGGGGGAGCTGCTATCTCTGAGAAGCTGTAATGAGATTGTTCTGGAAAAAACTGCAAGCAAGAACCAACTGTTCCTTCTGGAACGACTGCTGATGAGATGACATGGAAATAACAGCAAGCAAAAGCAGAGCAGGGAGCAAAATAGGAATGACCAAGTCCCTTTTTCCTCCTCCAGCCCCTTGTCTCCATTTAGCACCTCTTATTAGTGGAGCTTGAAAGGGAATCAGTTAATAGAACAAATGAAATTTGCAAAGTCCCAGCCCCCAAGGGTGGGTTTGAAGCTGAATGGCAACAGTTTAATAACCAGCACATACATGCGCAAACTATGTCCACCTCTTTGTCTGAGGATTACAATTGTCTCCTTTCCTTAGACTTCTACAGCCATTCTTGTTTTTATCACACAATAAAACAATTAGTTACTGCCTTTAAAAATATATATATTTTATATCTTTTCTTAGCCATATTTTTAAAAAGTAAAAAAAGAAAAAGGTGAAACTAATTTTAATAATATATTTCATTTTATTAGACTTCAACTCCTGTCTCTTACCTCTCACCTCTCTTTTCTTGTGAGAGTGCCTGCATGTTCTCTCACATGCATTCATAATTAACTTTCTACCTGCTTACTGTATTCTGTACTGTGCCCTTGAATTCTTTCTCATAGCATGGCCAAGAACCTAGGAAGCTAAATTCAGCAACATATTTTGCAAGCCAGACAGGAGATGCTTCTCTCCGTCTGGACTGGTAAGTCATGGTTACTGACAGGGAGGCTTGGCCACATGCTTTTGCTTTTTCTTCTCGCTTGGTTCACTGTTGTCCTCTCCTATTTCCTCATGCAACTCTGTGTATCTAGGAATCTAGGGGGTCTGATCCAGTTTCCTCAGGACATAAACTTGGTCCACTCTGAGTCTCTGGCTCCCTTCTCTGAGGTGGCAGGAGTCCGTCTCCATGCCATACAGATCCAAGGAGACTGAGAGTGGCAGGTGATACAACTTTTGAGCTCTGAATGGAGACTTCTCCCCATGTTGACCAATGAGAGTCAAATCAAGTTCTCTCACTTTCCTTTCTCTCTCTGTCTCTCTGTCTCTGTCTCCGTCTCTCTCTCTCTCCCCTTGGTTCTCCAAGACTTCCCCATACTCTCTCCTTTCCTTGCCTCTGGGGACCACTTCTTGATCCTTGCCTGTTTAAGATTTCCTTGCCCCTCAAACCCTTCCTCCTGCTAGGTCTGTTCCTCTTCTCATCTCTTTGATGGAGGTCCTCTCCCCTGCATCCTTCTCTCCTCTGTCTGGCTTTCACGGCCTTCTGAGACATTCCATCATTCATAACACGAGGATTCTGGGCTAAGGATTTTTGTACAAAATAAGGTGTTGTCTTTGACATTCTGTAGGGTCACCTCTGGTCTATTCTCATGGGAATTGGGTATTTTCCAATGGGAGTGCCTCCCCTCTAGGCTTAGGTCATTTAATCTCTACTGAGACACATTGCAGCTAAATATACAGCTCCTCTTCTCCTAGATCATGCTTGCTTTCTAGCCCTCAGGAAACTAGAGGACAAAGATATTCCAGGAAGTGTTGTCCTAGAGATCTCTTGGGTGGGGTGAGTGCCCCCACCTCAGGAGCATAAGCCTAGACATCTCCCAGGGAGGAACATCCCATTGACTCATCCCGGGACTTTAATCCCCATATTCCCAAGAGACTGTGCCAGTGAAGAGGAAGACTCCTCAAGATCATGTCCTCAAATTCTTCTGGGAAGACATGGGAAATCCCCAGAAGCATAGGTCCAGGTGTCTCTCAGAAAATGTGTCTGAGGTCACCTGGTGACTGTACTTGTCATGTTCCCAAGACATTGGTCCAGCAGAGAAGGAAACACCCAGCTCTGACACACATTGGCACACCACAGGGTCACACTGGCACTAGTGAGGCTCCTTTGCTTCCTGTTCCAGAGAAAAGAGGAGATGCCAACAGTCAATACAAGCTAAAAGATGGGGAAGCACAACCTTCCAAGGGGACTTGCAATTGCAATGCCATCCTCCAGTCTGTAAAAGACAGGGAAAGTAGTCCGAAGGTCCCTATGTCCAGAGGTTTATGGCTCTCTATCAAGAAAAGGACCTGAGAGGGATTTGTCACTTATGTTATGCCCACATCTCAATTTCCATTATAGAAGATCTTCTTAATGATCCCCTTTTAAAACTTGTTTGCTAAAAGGTATGAGAAAATGTACCACCAAGCCAGTTAGTTGTAATAAGCTAAGGGATATCACTAAGGAGAAAGAGGAAAACCCAGCTCTGTCCCAGGGGAAGTTAGTGGAAGGCCTAAAAAGTACTGCTGGCAGAACTGAGAAACCCTGGTTGCCAAGCCTCTAGACTGAATTCAGTCCAGTGGCCGCAAAAGACTCAGTTACCTGGCTTACCTGCTCGACTAGGGCTCCAGAGATTCAGGCATTCATCCCTTCATGGTCACCAAATTGTTACCGGACAAAGGCCATGGATTCTTTAGCCCGACACACTCAATAACCAATTCCTGAGACACCGGGGTTTCAAAGAGAGAAAGAGTTTATTACTAGGCACATAGTAGGAGAGCAGATGGTCAAGCAGCCCAAAATCTGTCTCTCTGAACTCGAGGAATTCTGATCATTTTATTAGAGAAAAAGATGTGCAGGGTTTAGCATAATGAGCACAGTGGCCCCAGATGATATAATTAGCAGTGATTTAATTATTGCACATGTGCAGACTGATTACACGCTTGATCATAGAACATGTGTAAAGAAATCCAAAGAGGAATAGGTGACTTATATGTTAAAGCCTAAACTACTGCGCATGTCAGAAGGGCCCACTTTGGTTAGATCCAATCTCAGTTATCAATATAACTTTAGATTTGGGGTGGGTTAGTTCTGGGCAAGACCCTTCATTAATAAACTTTAGGGGCTATCTTTAGTGATTATAAGACTCTAAAGTTGAAAAACTGGATAACTGGGTACAAGTGAAGCTTAGTCACAAGGTTTTTACAATAACAGGGACAGAAGATAAGGGCTAGACAACCATTACCAGAGATCAAGGCAGCTGAATTACAACTTAAAGATCTCAGGAATTTCCCTCTGTCCAATATACCAGAACGCAAAAAGAAATATCTATTTAATTGCCAATTTCATGGCTATAAGTCTTCTTCAGTTGCCATAGGCACAGCTCAGGTGGCTGTCCTGCCCCCACTTTGGGAGACAGTACAGTGACCAGGTTGGTGGCACTTACAGCAAGGGCCCGGTGGGTCCGGAGGTCAAGGGTTATGTCAAGGTTTCTGGCATTCTCTCTGTCAGTGACCCCTAGACTCACAGTTGAAACATGGCGCTTGATCCTTGGAGCCACTATTTGGGAGAACTTGAGGGGAGAGGGTGCAAAAAATAATAATAATAAATAAATAAAAATAAATAAATGAAAATCTCACTGATGTAAGCCCAGATCCCAGGAAAGTCAAAGTCTGCTGGGCACCTGTCTCATCGGCTTTTCGGTCCCTGATATTTGGAGAAAGCTGCAAAAGCTCTCCATGGGCCCACAAGCTCCCGCTAATGAGCTAATAAAAACTGGCTTTTCTGTCTTTAACAATCAAAACAAGGCCAAGGAGGAGGAGAAGAAGGCAAAGAGAGATAAGCAAAAACGAACAAACAAAAAACAAAACAAAACAGAAACAGGCTCAGCTTATTGCAGCTGCTGTTAAAAACACCCAGACCCCTTGAGGTCATGCAAATCATGGCTCTAAGCCTCAAGGGCCTTGCTTCAACTGTGGGTCAGAGGGCCACTGGCAGAGGGAGTGTTAGAAACCTCAAGACAGCCCTCAACCTCAGGACCCAGTGGAGCCTTGCCCCAGGTGCCACCAACATCAGCATTGGGCCTAGTGACTGCACTGTCTCCTAAAGGGGGGGCAGGACAGCCCCTCAAGCCCTGCTCATGGCAAGAAAAGAAGACTGAGGGTGCCTGAGGCCACTTATGGCTCTACTATCCTCACGTCTGTCCATCAACCAGGTGACAATCGATGTGGAAGGTAAGGTTATTGATTACCTTAATTAAATAATACAACCACATGAAAATGTTCAAAACTTGATTGCTGTGATGAATGAACACCTATATGATGGTACTGTGAACCACTGATTGTACACTTTGGATGACTATATGATATGTGAAAATATATGTCAATAAAATTGTGAAAAAAAAACAAAAATAATACAGCCATTTGCTCTGTTCTGAACTACCACTCTGGTCCACATCCACATACACTTGTCTGGTTATGGGAGTTAATGGTAAAGCCAAAACTAGGACCTTCCCTACCCCTCTCCTTCGTAAGCTTGCAGATTTTCTAGTGTCCCTTCAATTTCTCATTGTCCCTAAATGCCCTATCCCCCCTCTAAGGAAGGATCTTTTTCAGTCCTTAGGGGCCACCTTAAGACTAGTAAACCTGGCTACAGTATACCCACTTCTTATCCCTGAGACATCTACTAAATTGAGGCCTCTTAGCATCCCAGAGGATATCCTTTAGCAAAGAATCCCATCTGTGCAAAGAATCTCATCTGTATAGGATGAAGGTATCCTGAGCCACTGAGTAGCCCCTGTTGCATTCACATTCTCAGTACTAGATCTTAAAGACACATTTTTTGTATCCCTCTTCACTTTGACACTCAAAACCTATTTGCTTTTAAATGGCAGGGATTTAACGACAAGATTCTCACCTGCTCACTTAGACAGTGGTGCCCCAAAGATTTTGAAATAGTATCTACTTCTTTAAAACTGAAGAATGCCTTAGCAGCAGACCTTACTGACCTAATTTCCTCAAAACACAGACTTGTAATATGCTAATTTTGTGAATTAGCATGTTCCTAGTATGTAAGTGATATTGTTTTTGGCCATTGCTGTCTATAAGCCCTAGATGACTATAGAAAGTTGTGGAGGGTTTAATAAAGTGAATTTTATTAAAATAATGTTGATTATTGATCTTCTCTAAATAAAATGTTCCTAATCATTTGAGTACTCTGTCTAGAAGACAAAGATTTATATTATATCAGAATAATATCCTTATTAATGTTTATGTTGATCTTATTATGCGTATTTCAAAAGACAAATCTTCTTACTCTTAAAGGAAAACTGCTATAAATGATTTGTTCTTTCACCTTGTAAAAGTGATGTGCTAAAATAATTTAACATATTAGATAAAAAGTTGTTAGGAAGTATTACAATAACTAAAGATTTTCTATTCTTCTGCTAGCTAAATTTGCATAGGTGAATTGTGATCATATATTCAGAAATTTTTTAAAATCCTTAAGACTTCACAATATTCTTACCATCTATGTTATATCCTTTATAATCCATACAGTGTTAGACAAAAGTATGATGTTAGTCATAGTTTTAGTTTCTCTTAGAAAAAGTTATAGATCATAAAATAACTAATTCAGCTTTATTTGACATGGAACCTAAAAGAAAGAAACCTCAATCAGAAAATTAAAATATTTGCAAAAAAATTCCTTAAGAGACTAGAGAAAAAAGAACTATTTTGAGCAGTAGAGGCTACCTATTTAATAAACCAATCCCTCAGTCTTGAGACTTTCCTTGACAAAATTTATCTCTGTATTGGCAAATTTAAGCCCACCTATAAGTGAATGCCTAAGAGTCATCCCCAGAGAGCCTCTAATTGTCAAATGTGGTCTCTTTTTTCTAAGCCAAACTCCAAAAATAAACTCATTATCTTTTCCCCTACATGGGACACATAAAGTTGTCACACGTGCATTTAAAAGAAGAAAAAGATGGATATGCTAAAACTCAATGACCTTTCTTGGATTTTCTGAGAACTGAGGTTATAGGACAAACTGCCACTCTAAGATCTGGAAAAACAGACTCATCCAGAATAACATAACCATGATCTGTTTGCTTGGAATAGAAGTCTCTGGATCCATAAACTGATAGGACCATTTAAATAGTACCAACGACGAATTCCTTGAAGCTAAGTATGAACTAGCATGAGAATGAGAAAATTTCGAGGACAGCAGTCTTAGGAGAGCTCCCAAATTTCATGGGCTTTACCTATATGAAACATACCAGATTCTTACAATGAAGATGCAAGAATGATCTCTTCATGGTTCTGGCAGAGAAGAGAGTAATCATTGTGACATACTCCTAGCCATTTCTCCACTTTCCAGGGGAAGAGACTTTGCAAGAGCCTTTGGAAGGCAGGGAAAGGCATTCCTCTCACAAGAGCCCCCTCTAGCTTCCTTTTTCACTTAGGGGGCCAAAAAAAAAAAAAAAAAAAAAACTTAAAATTCCATATTTAGTGAAGTTATCCTTAAAAAGTGAAGAAATAACCACTTACTCAGACAAATAAAAACTGAAGACAATAGTGTTTAGTTGAGGGTAGACTTGGATTAGTTTAAAATGTATACTGCAAACTCCAGGGAAATAACTGAAAATTGTTTTCAAAGTACAATGGATACACTAAGAGAAGAGATAAAATGTACATATAAAGTGCTCAAGTAAAAAGAGGAGGCAGAGAATGGAAAAAGGAAATGAAGAATAAGCAGAACAAATTAAACAACAGTTCCAATCATTTTGATAGTAACTGTAAATGTGAATGGTTTAAATACACCGATTAAAAAGTAGAGATTGAGGATGCATGGGTCATTCAGTGGTAGAATGCTCACCTTTCATGTGAGAGACTTGGGTTCAATTCCTAGACCATGCATCCAAAAAAAAAAAAAGTAGAGATTGATAGAGTGGATAACAAAACATCAGTCAGCTATATGTTGTCAACAAGAAATCCACTTTAACTATGAAAGCTCAGGTTAAAAGTAAAAGGATTGAGAAAGCTATACCATGCTATCACTAATAAAATAGAGTAGCTATATTGATTTCAGACAAAAAGGACTCAGGAAAAGGAAGATTATCCTGTTTAAAGAGAAGCATTTCATAAAGATAAAGAAGTGATTCTTGAAGAGAAAAGAGCAATCCTAAACATGCATGTACCTAACAACGGAGCACCGAAATATGTGGGACAAAAAAGTAATAGGGCCAACCACTGACTCATGAGTGGAAGGGCAAACTTTGGTATATATATATATACATATATATATGATGGAATAATATGGGCTGCAGAAGGGAATGAAGTCATGAAGTATGCAACAAAGTAAATGAACCTTGAAGACATTGCGTTGAGTGAAATAAGCCAGAAATGAAAGGACAAATATTGTATGGTCTCACTAATACAAAATAACTTAAAGAACAAACTCTGAGAATTAAATTCAAGAGTAAAGGTTATCAGGAAATGGAAAGTGGGCAGAAATTGGGCAATTGATGATTAAGGAGTTCAAAATATTCAATAAGGTTCATTGTAAAGGTTCGGAAATTAATAGTACAGGGCTGTGTGGTGGTAGCACAATATCATAAGTGTAATTAACAAAGCAAAGTGTGAATATTGTTGAAGGCTAGAGTTATATATGTCACAAGAAGGAAAGCTAGAGGATAAAACTGGGACCGTATATCTTAATGAAACAGAGTGGGTACTGTGGCTAATTGTATAAATATAAAATAGTTCTTACATGAACGAAGACAAATGTACACCACCATTACAAGGTGTTGATAATAGAGTGTTTTATGTGAAAAGTACAATTAATGTAAACTAAGGTCTATAGATAAAAGTAAAATTGTAATATTCTTTCATTAATTGTAACAAAAGCACTATACCAAAACTAAATGTCAGTAATAGGGGGATATAATGGATATGAGATTGTTTCTTCAGGAAAAAAATGAGAATGTTCACATATTGACTGTAGTGTGAATGCATAACTTTGTGATTATACCAAGGGCCATTGATTGTACACTTAGGATGGATTGTAAGATTCATGAATAAAATTGTTAAAAAAAAAAAAAGTACTAGAACCAGAAGGAAAAATAAAGGAATCCACTATTATTGTTGGATACTTTCACAGCCCTTTGCCAAAATAATAGGCCAAGTACACAGAAAATCAGTAAGGATATAGATGACCTCAAAAGCACTATTAATCAACTTAATCTCCTTGACATTTATTTATAGAATACACCATCCAACAACAGCAGAATATACATTCTACCCAAGCTCACATGTAACACTCACTAAGGTGGACTCCTTTGGGGCTATAAAACACATCTTCATAAATTGAAAGAAAACAAATCAAGCAACATGATTTCAAACAAAAATAGAATTAAATTAGAATCACTAACAGAAAAGCTAGGAAATACTCAAATGTCTGGAACTTTAAAAATACACTGTTAAATAACACATGGGTCAAAGAAGAAGTCTGAAAAAGAAGGCAAAAATTTTACGAACTAAAAGAAAATGAAAATACAACTCATCAAAATTTATGAGTAGAGTGAAAACACAGCTTAGTGGGAAATATGTATCACTAAATATATTAGTTAGAAAAGAAAAAAGGCTTAAAATCAATAACTAAGCTTCCACCTCAGTACCCTTGGAAAAATGGGTAATTTAAGCCTAAATCGTGAATATTAAAAAATCATAAAATTTAGAATAAAAATAAATGATATTTATTGGGTGGGCCACGGTGGCTCAGTGGCAGAGCTCTCGCCTGCCATGCCAGAAACCTGGGTTTCATTCCCAATGCCTGGCCATGCAAAAAAAAAAAAAAAAAGATATTTAAAACAGGAAACCTATAGGGAAAGTCTACAAAACTCAAAGTCAGTTCTTTGAAAGTATTAATAAAATTGGTAAATCTGTAGCTAGATTAACAACAACAAAAAAAGAGATAAGAGCAATTACATGTATCAGAAATAAAAGAGAGACCATCACTATTGACTTCAGGGACAATTAGAATATTGAAGGAATACAACAACAACAAAAAACCAATCTATGATAACAGATGAAATAGATCAATTCCTTAAAAGTCACAAACTACCAAAAATCACACAAAGAGAAAAAGTTAAACTGAATCACCCTATATCTATTAAGGAAATTGAATAAATTTAATAATCTTCCAAAAGAAATCACCAGACCCAAGTCATTTCACTGGAGAATTCTACAAAACATTTAAAGAATAAATAATACCAATTTTCCACACAATCTCTTCCAAAAAAATAGAAGCAAAGATAACACTTTCTACCTCATTCTATGAGAACTTACCCTAATACAAAAAAATCAGATAGAGACATTACAAGAAAGGAAAGCTGCAGAACAATATCCCTTATGAATATAAATATTAAAATCATCAACAAAATGCTAGCAAATCGAATCCAACAATGTATAAAAATAATTATATACGGTAACCAAGAGGAATTATTCCAGGTATGCAAGGATGATTCAACATTAAAAAATCAATTTATGCAACCCATCATACCCACAGCCTAAAGAAGAAATATAATATGTTCATATCAATTGATACAGAAAAAACATTTGAGTAAAATCCAACTCCCATTCACAATAAAAAATAGCACACTAGGAATAGAGGGTAACTACTTCAATCTCATAAAGAATATCTACCAAAAAAAGCTACAGTTAACATTATACTTAATGGTGAGAAATAGGAAATAAGATTAAGAACAAGGAAATGGTGTTCTTTCTCATCACTCCTATTCATCATCATATTGGAAGTTCTATCAAGTGCAATAATGTAAGAAAATGAAATAAAAGGTTATAAAGTTTGAAAGGAAGAAATTAAATTGTCTTTGTTCAAAGACGACATGCATACTATGTAGAAAGTCACAAAGAATCTACAAAACGTCTCCTGGAACTAGCAAACAATGTAGCAAGGTTGCAGAATACAAGGTTAAAAAAAAAGTCAATTGCTTTCCAAATACCATCAATAAACAAGTGGAATTTGAAATTTTAAAAATAATGCTTATTTACTGTAGTAACAAAAAATGAAATATTTAGGCATAAATCTAACAAAATATGTGCAGAATCATACAAAAATCATAAAATATTAATGCAAGAAATCAAAGAAACTATATATAAATGAGAGGTATCCTATATTCATGGACTGGAAGTAATATTTATAACATATCAGTTCTTCCTAACTTGATCTATAGATTAAGTGCAAGCAATAAAAATTCCAGCAAGTTATTTTGTAGATACAGACAAACTAATTCTAAAGTATATAAGAAGAGACAAAAGACCCAGAATAACTAACATATGGTAGATTGAAGCATGTACCCCACAAAAACACATGTTCAGGTCTGAACCCACTGTAGTGGTTAGATTCAGGTGTTAACTTGGACAGATGATGGTACCCAGTTGCTCTGTTGCTGTGGACTTAAATCACCATCGTATGAATTTCATCTGTGGTTGGCTAAGGGGAGTGCCTTCCACAATAACTGACATTTAATTTAACTAGCTGGAGGTTTAAAAGGAGAAGTCAGAAGAGGGCTCAATATAGCTCAGCACACCTCAGCTCAGTGCTTAGAGCCAACACAGACCCAGACATTTGGAGATGCAGAGAGGAAATGCCCTGGGGAAAGCTGTTTGAACTCAGAAACCAGGAGAGGGGGCCAGCAGACATTGTCATATGCCTTCCCATGTGATAGAGATAGTAAAGGAAAGTTAGCTGCCTTTCCTATGAGGAACTGTAAATTTATAACTAAATAAATCCCCTTTATAAAAGCCAACCCATCTCAGTTGTATTGCATTCTGGCAACTTTAGCAAACTAAAACAGATTTTGATACCAGAGGAGTGGGGTGCTGCTGCATTGGTAAATACAAAACATGCTAGAATGACGTTTTAAATGAATAAGGGGAGGCTTCTGCAAAAATTGTGAGGAGCCTGATAGAGAAAGCCTAGATTGCTTTGTAAGGACTGTTGATTGAGGTATGGACTCTAAAGATATTTCTGTTGAAGCCTTGGACAGAAATATACATGCATACTGGAATTGAACTATTAAGTTAATAAATGGCAGATATTGGGAGTGAGGTTACTTACTGTTGAAATGGGAGATTACTGATAAACAAGAGCAGGAGACTAAGACAAGCACAAGAAATATACAAGATGAGCCTGAAGCATCACCTATTGCTAGAAAGTATGAAAGTACTCAAACAAAAACTACAATGATTTAGGTATATTAAATGGATACAGGGACCAACCAAAAGAGCTCACAATAGCCAAAGCTAGAATAATCTGTGTAAAAAATTAACTAGAGTTGTATTGGATTATAAACCAAGAAATAAAATAAATGTCCTCGTGTCCATACTGATATAAATAAAGATTTAATAAATCATTGGGGAAGAATAAATAAATCTCCCTTGCAGAAGAATTATAAATAATTTATGTAGATTCTCTGTTCTCAAGCAGGGGAAACATAACCTACACTCTTTATATGTGAACTATGACAGTGACTTCTTTCTAATGAAAAGCACAGAATGTATCAAAAGAGTAGCCTCATAGTGGATATCTGATCAACACGACTTCACCCAAGTGCTCAGTGTTGTCAACACTAATAGCAATAAGTCATGTTGACAGTACATGTGTTCTGTATTGAATCAGGTGTCTGACAAAGACAAGTTCAAGTCCCAAACCTCAGTCCTGTGGATGGGAACTAATTTGTAAATAGGTAGGATCACTGAAAATCTTATTAAGATGAGCATAATCTGAATCAAGATGGGCCTTAATCCAATATGACCAGAAACCTTGGAAGCAGAGGAAGCTGGATATAGTAGCAGTAGGAGACAGATCACCACGTGATGGAGGGAGGGCTCAAGTTATGGAGTGCCAGTGAGCCACCACCAGGACACAGCAGACTTTGGAGAAAGCATTTCCTGCCAGTACCTTGATTTTGGACTTCTGGTCTCACAAAACTGTAAGAAAATGAATTCCTACTGTTTAAGCCAGCTGGTCTGTGGTGTTTGTTATAGCAGCCCTGGAAAAACCAAGGCAATGTTATAAGTATATCACTTTATCTCTGCGGCCTTCCTACAAAAACCCATAACCACAGTCTAATCATGAGAAAACACCAGATAATACCCCAGTTGAGGGACATTCTATCAAATACTTAATGAGTACTCTTCAAAACTGTAGTGGTTATCAAAAACAAGGAAAGTCTGAGAAACTACCAGAGCCAAGAAGAGTCTAAGAAGACATTACAACTAAATGTAATTTGGTATCTTACTGGATCCTGGAACAGAGAAAGGATATTAGGTAAAAACTCCAGAAATATAAAGTATGGATTTTAGTTAATAAACAATGTATCAATATTGGTTCATTAAATGGGACAATACATTCATGATGACACATGGTTGTAAGATGTTAATTAAAGTGAAGCTGGGATTTAAAAAAAATAGGGGCAGGGCAAGATGTGGAGTAGGAAGGTGTGGAATTTATCTAGTCCTCTGGTACAGTTAGTAAATAGCCAGCACCTGTCTGGAAAAACTGGAGGACTTCTGTGACCTAACACACATCATAGAACAGTCTAGAAAATATGGACGGGCTTAGATTACAGGGGAGAATTATAAATTTCATGGCAACCCTCCCCCACAACTGGCACAGCAGGCTGATTTAGAGTTACTTCCCCATGGGAAAAAGAAGCAGTCTTTACTAGGAGCCAGTGAAGGTAGCTCAACCAAGCTCCAATTGTGGAATCAACAAATTCAAACTACTGAATACAAACTCCAAGCATAGATAAGCCTGGAACAAGCCTGCAAGGAACTGGGAGGTTTCTCTCAGGCAGAGAGGAGGCAGAGCTGACAGGGAAAATAAACAAGCAAACAAACAGAGGCTTTTGGAGTTCATTGAGCTCAGAATAAGGGAAAAGGGCTGTGTCCCAAGAAAAAGGGGCACATAGAGCTGAGTACCAACTCTGGCTCTTTATCAACAAACCCAGGGTACTAGAGGCTGGCTCAGAAAAGAGTTTTTTCCCCTTTTTTTTCTTTTTTTTACTTTTTAACAGCCTTTAAAGAGTAAAAAAAAAAAAAGATTCTCAGCTTTCAGCACTGCCCCAGGCAAGGGCAGAGTTAAGGGATGTCTGAGAAACAAAGTAATAGGTGAAGAAGATAATTCCCTAAAGGGCATATTTTCCCCCAGAAAAGGGGATGGTAGGATCCAGCACAAGTGATGGCTCTCATTCAAGGAATTCAGACCCCAGGGGGTAGAAAAGAGAAACAGTTCAGGCCTGCCTTCTGCTCTGCTTCTGTCTCAACAACACCCCTGGTAGTGACAGGGTCTGCTGAGAATTAAAGGCTCTGCACCACTGTATGCTGATGGGGAGCTGCAAGCTGACAAGCACCACATGTTGGGCAGGAAGGAGAAACATAGAACCAAGAGGCTGCACAGGAAAGACTGGCAGCCTGCTGGGTCTCATCCTCAGGGAATCTGGATACTGGTTACACCCTCCTCCAGAATGCTGGGCCTGTCTTATCTATAAAAATCTGATCGAGGGTGCATGGGTGGTTCAGTGGTAGAATGCTCGCCTTCCATGCAGTAGATTCAGGTTCAATTCTAAACCATGCACCACCACCCCCC